>CAUYON010186990.1:0-17795 GCA_963573935.1 Arctocebus calabarensis
TGTGTTAGAATGAATGTATCAGTGTTTCATTCCTTATTTTTGCTGAATATTTCATTGTATACACAAACAAATTTCATGTATCTATTTGACAGTTGGTGGATGTTTAGATTGTTTCAAGTTTTAGGTTATTGTTGCTATGAATATTGTGAACGTGTGTCTTAGTATAAACAGTAAGTTTTCTTTTCTTTTCTTTTTTATTGAGACAGAGCCTCAAGCTGTTGTCCTGGGTAGAGTGCCATGGCATCACTGTTCACAGCAACCTCCAACTCCTAGGCTCAAGCGAGTCTCCTGCTCCGCCTCCCAAGTAGCTGGGACTACAGGCGCCTAAAACAATGGCTGGCCATTTTTTGCTTGCAGCCGTCATTGTTGTTTGGCGGGCCTGGGCTGGATTCAAACCCGCCAGCTCAGGTGCACGTGTCTGGCGCCCTAGCCACTTGAGCCACAGGTGCCGAGCCTAAATAGTATGTTTTCATTTCTCATGGGGTGGGTTCCTACTAATGGAATTGTTGAGTGGCATGGTAAATTTATATTTAACTTATTAAAGATACTGTCAAATGCTTTTCCAAGGTGACTGTGCCATTTTACATTCACACCTGGAATATTTATCATAAAATATGATTTCAGGGCTCGGCGCCTATGGCTCAAAGGGCCAAGGCACCAGCCATGTACACCTGAGCTGCTGGGTTAAAACCCAGCCCGGGCCCACCAAACAAGGGTGACGGCTGCAACCAAAAAATGGCTGGGCGTGGTGGAGGGTGCCTGTAGTCCCAGCCACCCGGGAGGCAGAGGCCAGAGACTCGCCTGAGCCCAGGAATTGGAGGCTGCTGCAAGCTGTGATGCCACAGCACTCCATCCAGGGTGACAGCCTGAGGCTCTGTCTCAAAAATATATATATATGATTTCAGCCTTTTATTAAAATGGAAACCAACAGAACTTATAGTTCATCTGTGTTTTACACACATACACACACTGTCTTTTTTTTTTTGAGGCAGAGTCTCACTTTGTCACCCTCAGTAGGGTGCTGTGGTGTCGTAGGTCACAGAAACTTCACTCTTGGGCGAAAGCGATTCTCTTGCCTCAGCCTCCCGAGCAGCTAGGACTATAGGTACCCACCACAATGCCCCGCCATTTTTAGAGACTGGGGTCAGGCAATCGACCTGCCTAGGCTTCCCAAAGTGCTAGGATTACAGGCGTGAGCCACTACATCCAGCTCGCCTTTTTTTTTTTTTTTTTAATTTCAGGTTGATTTGATGATATAAATGTTGAGTTTACATTGTTTCCATTTCTAATGTAAAGTTCAGATGTAGTCGAGCCCTTCACCCAGGGGGCATGCTGAACACCCTTGCATTGTGCATATTAGGTGAGATCTTGCCACACACCCACCTTTTTTTCTTTGTGGAGGAGGGATCACTACCTAAAGCCAGGAAGTATCTTTTGTTGCAAAACCTTCATAGGAAAACAAGACTTGTGGAAGGATGGTTATTTAGTAGCAACTATGATGTCAGAAGGCTTTATCCTAGGTTTATATGACAATATCAGGGTAATGATCCTTATAAATGGGATGGCAGACAGCCTCTGTGATGAATGCAAATGATCTTTGTCACCTGGTATTCAGATCTTGTGAAATCCTCCCCACTTGAATTAAAGCTGCACCTAGTGATTCCTTTCTAACAAAAAGTTAGAAAAAATTGTGGGGTTTTACTTCCAAGGTTTAGGGTACAAAAAAATGTGGTTTCTGTTTTGGACTGCTCTTTTTGACTTACTTGCTTTGGGGAAAGTTGTGAGCTACCCTGTGGAGAGGTCTGCCTGGCAAAGATCTGATGTCTCCCCAACAACTGCCAAAGACCTGACAGCCATGCTAATAGCCATGCGAGTGAGCTTGGAAACATCATCCCTCAGTCAAACTTCAGGTGATTACAGCCCTGGCCTACCTCTTACTCAGTTTTGTTAGAGAACTCTTATCTCAACTATGCCCAATTCCAAACCTTTTTGTTGTTTTAAGGTGTTAAATTTTTAGGCAATTTGTTATACAGCAATAACTAACTAATATTCTGGCTCAGCACCTGCAGCATAATGATTACAGCGTCAGCCACATACACCGAGGCTGGTGGGTTCAAACTTAGCCCAGGCCAGCTAAACAACAATGAAAACTGCAACAAAAAATAGCAGGTTGTTGTGGCAAGCACCTATAGTCCCAGCTGAGATAAGAGAATCACTTAAGCCCAAGAGTTTGAGGTTGCTGTGAGTTCTGACGCCACGGCACTCTACCAAGAGCAACATAGTGAGACTCTGTCTCAAAATAAATAAATAAAAATAAAGGGCAGCGACTGCGGCTCAATGAGTAGGGCGCCAGCCCCACATAACGAGGGTGGCAGGTTCAAACTCGGCCCCAGCCAAACTGCAACAAAAAAATAGCCGGGTGTTGTGGTAGGTGCCTGTAGTCCCAGCTACTCGGGAGGCTGAGGCAAGAGAGTCGCCTAAGCCCAAGAGCTGGAGGTTGCTGTGAGCTGTGACACCACAGCCCTCTACCAACGGTGACAAAGTGAGACTCTGTCTCTGAAAAAACAATGAAAATAAAAATAAAAATAAATAACTAATATGGATAACCAAAAAAGTGCTCTAAGTCCTCTCTTATCTAAACTTTCAAAGATGTTTAACTTAACAATGATATGGCTTTGTATATCTCATTATTATCCTCCCTAGGGATACTCACAGATTAGCATAGCATCCAAATTTCATTCATTTAACCAGATAGAACTAAGTATTTACTATAGGCCAGGTGGTGTGCTGCATGTGAGAATTCACAATGAAAGATGAATTCACAATGAAAGATGAGGAAATACAGGATACTTTCGAAGCACACAGTAGGGACATAATAACCCACTCACTGATGACTTATGGGGAGAAGGAAGAGAAAGAGAAAGCAGAGAAGACTATTTAAGTCCAGAGGAAGAGTGGAGGCAAATTTCTCAGAAACATGACAAGCCTAGAAATTCTAGGAACTGACAGGAGTCCAGGATGATGGAACATACTTTGGCATCACGTGGGGGAGCACATTAGGCAGGTGCCATGTTAGGGGAGCTCTGTAACCATTTTTAAGGAATTAGAATTAGGAACCCCAAGATGGTTTTAAGCAGGGTGGCTCACATGCTAATATTTTAAAATATCCCTTTGCTGCACATAAAAAATGAAAAAGAGGGAGAAAGTGTGAGTGTGTGGGGAGTCCATAGATTTGATGATTTATTGGATGGCAGGAAGGAGGTAGTCATAAGAAAGAGTATTGAATGAAGGCTATAGATGCTGAGGCCTTTCCTTACAAACTAGAGCACATTTTGAGGTGAGTGGGTGATTGTGAAGAATTCCAAATGTAACACATTACTCTAGACATGGTAGATAAAACAGCTCACACTCAAACTTCATATGAAATATTCATAATGTTCCTGTAAGTAATGCTTCAATAATGGAACCTTGGCATTAAAACCCAATTTACTAGATCTCTCTTAGAGTAAGCACGATGCGCATATTAAAAAAAACCCAGAAATGTTCACTTAGTAATTATTGCTTTGATAATGTTGGCAATATATGTACTATAGGAGCAATATAACTTACCTGAAAAACAATGACTGCTCTTAATCATTATAAGAAATCCAATTAGACACATACATCATTAGCTTAGCCATTGAGATTAGCTAACTCACATCTGATGATCTGCTGAGTCAATAACATGTTGCCAGACAACCTGGGGTGGGGAGTTATCCCTCCTCTGACAGATGTTCCACAACATAGGAGCTCTGAGGAAGAGCTAATCTTCCATCGTATAACCTAAGTTCAACATATCCATTCATATTCACAGTCCAAAGGGAACGATTATTTTTACTTTTCTCTGATGAGTTTGATAACCTTTCCATTTTCACTTTTTTTCAAAGTAAGCATGTATAGCTGAACACATTCTCTAAGTATGGTCTTAGAAGTTTTGAAGATTTGTAAATCAGAAGTAGCAAATTGTTTCAATCTATAACTCAGGGCATTTTTTACACACCACACAAATGCAAATATTTTGCATCATTTGTGTTATTTTTATCATCATTTTTGGGTCTCAAATATATGCCTTTCTGACTACACTAGTCATTTTGTCATTCTCTTGTTCTGAGTCCCTTCAATCCAAACCTTAGAAAAATGATATGGCTAGCACAATAATGTGGCATAATCAAAAGGTGTAACCTTTGGAACTAGAAAGACCTAGGGTTGAATGTTGTTTACTAGTTCTCTCACCCTAAGTAAGTCATTATTCCTCATGAGCTTCAGTTTGCTCACACGTAAAATATAATTAATAATAGCTACCGCATAAGGTGGTTTTGAAGATGATAAGTAAGAAATGAAAATGGGCTCGGCGCCTGTGGCTCAATGGGCTAGGGCGCCAGCCACGTACTCCTGAGCTGGCGGGTTCGAATCCAACCTGGGCCCGCCAAATAACAATGACGGCTGCAACCAAAAAAAAAAAAAAAATGGCTGGGCGTTGTGGCAGGCGCCTGTGGTCCCAGATATTGGGAGGTGGAGGCAAAAGACTTTCTTGAGCCCAGAATTGGAGGTTGCTGTGAGCTGTGATGCCACAGCACTCTAGGGTGACAGCTTGAGGCTCTGTCTCAAAAAAAAAAAAAATGAAAATGGTTGGCATTATAGCATCACAATATTAGAGCCAAGAGTCCAAATAGTAAATAAAACATTAATGTTTTGGAAATTGTTGAAACAAAGAAAATGTTTTCTGTGCTTAGCTGGAAATCCTGCTCCTCTCATCATTGTACTTGTGAGTTGTATTTGATGGTGATGTTTATGACTTAGAGGATGAAGTGTCCCCAGAGACCACTGTTTGAAATTAAAGAACTAGCAACTTAAAAATCAATAAAGGGAAATGTGCACTAATTTCTTATTATTGCCCATGATTTTACTAAGTAAAATAAAGATGATATATGAAAATGAGGCTATGGTTATAAAAGATCAAAGACATACACTTTGATCATCACTAGAATCTTTGAAGACTCTTTAAAAATACTGCCTTCTTATTTCTTAGTCAGAAAATAAGGACTAGGTGCTAGAGATTAAAAGTGGGTGTAGAGTTAATCAGATCTATACTAAGAATGTGAAACATTGATGAGACAAGTGGTACTCAGTCAGTCTGTCTATTACGAGCTGGTGCCACCTGTTGCTTCTCAGGACTGAAGGATCTGTTTTACTGTTCAATGTGCTTACAATTTTGAACAATTGCTGTGTATCAACTGAAAACTTGCCTTTAACATTTCTAGACATCTCTTCTGACTGATTTCTCCTTTGTCAACAATGGCCCTAGGTTGTAAGCAGTTTCCTCTCATCTGACAGATGTGTGGAAACGTGTGTAAGCCTTGTGCCATTATGAGTGTAACATAATGAAGTTGGAACTTCCCGCTGCACATGAGTCCCTCTTTTTGTGTCCCACCCCCAAGAGATGTTCAAGTTTTTTAAGACTTTAGGTCCATTCAAATGATCAATAATAGCTATTTCCATTGATTTCCTGCAATTTTATCTTTTTGATCCTATCTTCTTAAATATTTAGAGAAAAAGAATGAAGACTAATGTGAGCAAATGACTTTGTACCATAAAGCTCTTGGCTGTAATGGTCTAAGCCAGTGATTCTCAACCTTCCTAATTGCTGCATTGTTACAAATGGAGAAAAGGGGTTGCAACCCACAGGTTGAGAACCGCTGATCTAAGCTAATATCTAAGCTAAGCCAGAGTAAGTATGTTGAGATCATAATTTCCTTTTTTTTTTTATTGAATCATAGCTGTGTACATTAGTTCAATCATGGGGTACAGTGTGCGGGCTTCATATACAATCTGAAATATTTTTATCCATTTGTTCGACATAACCTTCATGGGATTTTCTCGTTTATTGTGTGAAAACATTTGTGTTCTGCATTTAGTAGGTGAGATCGTAATTTCTATGTCTATTTTGTGGTTGATGTGTTGGGATGAAAGAGATGTCAAGGAGCTGATTAGTGAGCTTACTAGCTAGTTTAAGGAAGCAAGATAAGTAAATTAGAATATTTAATACAAATGAGAAACAATATAAAGGATTTATGGCCAGACAGAAGATGATTCATTTAGCGAGTGGTGTCAGCAGTAAATGCTGTCAGAACTCAGAGGAGCAAGAACTCTCAGAAGGTTTTCGTTTTCACAACTGACTTTATAGAAGAATTGAAGTTTCATTCCAGGCATAGCTTATTTGGAAAATCATGGAGGGAGAGCTTGTAAAGTTTAGATTGGAACAGTCTAGTAAAGTTTAGATTGGTTAACACAGTTCAATAAGAATTTAGGTATGGGGAAGGGGGCAATGTTCAGAGGCGGCTAGAATGAGTAATTCTGGATTTGTTCTAAAACAGAAAATTGGCAGTGTATCAGCTCGAGCATGATGTGATTAAATGAAGCTCAGTCAAGCTGCATGAGATGTGGAATAAGGTGTGGCATGAAGGTTAGTTGAGAGACCAATGACAGTGCAGGAATGAGTAAGGAGAATCTAACTGGAAGATGACAAAGCAATGGGATGTAAAAATTAATTTGGGAGACAGTGAGAAAAATGAATCAGTTGATTGCTTCAATCACTGATTCCCCAATGAGTATGGGATGAGGAAGTTGGGAAAATAAAGCAGGATTCTAAGTAAGGATAATTAGGGAATTAGAACCCTGGAGGAGGAAAAAAAATTGTGTGATAAAATGAAATTAATCGTTTATATAAATGTAATACAATAGAACCTCTGTAAGTTGACCACCCAAGAGACTGTAATAAACTGGTCAGCATACAGAGGTGGTTGCCATAAGGAACTTAATGTGTGGTACATATCTGGTCTTTGAAAATTAGGTCAACATAAGGAGGTGGTCAACTATAAGGTTCTACTGCAGTTATACAGCTCCATTATGACACATTAACCAAATGCATGTAATGAAAGCAACATACACATTACTGACATATTATTACAGCTATATCTATGCCATTAAAAACTGCTTATATATAACAACTCAACTTCGAAAATAAAGCCAGATAGAGTTTCCTTAAAAGAATAAAGATTTGTATTCTCACAGATGCAGCTCAAAGTTTCCTAAGTCTTGCCAACCTGTGGCTATAGATGGGATATCATCTATCACAACTCTTCACGTTCCCTTGCATGGAAGCCACATCTGACAATGTGGGCCCTCTAGCCCATGCAAATTGCTCTCTTTTATCAAATATCTTTGGGATTATGTGGGTGTAGTGTCACATGTGTACCACTTCCCATGATTTTTAGTGCTCCATTGAGCACAGCTGCTACCATTTCGAGCCTTTTCAACCAGCAGCCACACGTTTTCTCAGCTGGCAGCCACCCTCAGCCATGAGCTTCCTGGTGATACAATGGCATTTTGCTTTTTGGACAAAAATAATTCTTCTTATTATTAACCTTTAAGAAAGACCCCAACGTACTTAGGGGAAATTTATTACAGAGTGTGGTTAGGTGTCTCTTTTTGTTTCTTCCTTATAGCTCTTTTCTTCATTTTTGGACAAGAAAATGAGTTTGGAGAGGTTAAGAAATGTGTTGATACCACATAACGAATCAGTGACAGGTCTTAGATTCAGTTTTGTCTAATCACAAGCCTTGTGTTCTTAAACACAGAATTTTGACAGTCAGTTGCATAAAACAGCATTGAAATAAGCTCCTAGGATCAGATCTGGAGGTTTATCAAATCAAAAAAACATATGAAACAGAAATCCCTCAACTGAAGTCAAGTTTAGTAACTAATCTGGTAAAGTGTTCTTTAAAGTAAGCTGTGGCAGCTAGAGCCATCTTTGTCGCAGCTCCCTGAGTACATCAGATATATTAATGAGATGATTAGGAAATCAATTTCCTGAAAATATGAGCAGTTGAAACTGGTTTGAACAAGTTAGCTTTTTTATATTTAATATTGAAGCATCAATAGAAAAATAATTAGTTTTCAAATTAGAGCACGAGATTACAAACAACTGAAGAAAGATTTAAAGGACTGCAATGCCCTATATGTAAATTAAAGTATCATTACTTTGATTTTTGTTTTGATAAAATGTTTTAATACACTTATAAATAATTTATACTGTAATTCCTAAGAATGATCTGAGGTGAACAGATTATATGTTTTAATTCTCACATTATCATTGCATAGAATTAGAGGGAAAAAGAATAATATCTTAGCTAAAAGTGAGTTATCAGATATTTATGAGTTATAGACTTCGGGGGTAAAGAATGAGAGAGACCGTGCAAACTGTGTTTTTCTATCCCTTTTTCATTCTGAGAACCACGTAAGGATTCTTCCTGACCATCAGGAACCTATGGGTAAAGGTAAATGTTTGAGGAAACCTAAAGTAAAATAGTCCCTGGAAGCCCCACGCACCCAACATTATTTTACATTGTTTTCCCTGACAACCTTAGAAGATACCACAACTCTTCTGGAGATGGAATTTCTCCTTTTGCTCTCAGATTCTTTTTTCTTCTCCACTCATCAGGGAGTTTAGTCCCTAGCCTCTCTGTTATATTTATCCCCTCCCTCTCCTATCTACCTTTCTGGGGCCCATATCTAACAAGGAAGAGAAAAAAGTCTCTTGCCCTGACCTTGGACAGTGTCTTCTATATGCTATTTGATTTCCTTCTGGCTGTTTACGACTCCACTTTTCAAAAGCTAGACTGATCTCGTTTTTAGATTTTCTTTAGTCACTCAATCCACTTCAATCTGGCTTTCACTAAATCTCCTCTCACTAAGGTCACTTTGTTCAAATATGCTTATGTGTTTTCTATACTTATCTGTCTTATCTTGGTTCAACTGCTTTTGAAAATGTTGACAACTCTCTCTTTGAAATTCTTTCTACCTTTAGCTTTTATGTCCTCTTTATCTCTGGCAGCCTGGGTGACTTCTCTTTCTCAAAATAGCTCGCTCAGAGTTCCTCTTTCCCCTTGCCCACAATAAGTGGTGGTTTCCTAGGGCTCAAATGTTTACTCCTTAATCTGCTTCAGATTCACTGTCAAAAATCACCTGCATCTCAGGTATGTTTTTACAATTTTCCCACTCTGTTTGGCATCCATTTAGCCTTTACAGATTTAAGTACTAATCATTAGCTTTTATATTGTAATGGCAACAACTCTAGGATCAAATGGAAGGTTTATTTTTAGCTCTTTGAGGATTCTCCATACTTCTTTCCATAGAGGCTATATTAATTAGCAATCCCACCAGCAGTGTATAAATGTACCCTTCTCTCCACATCCACACCAGCATTTGCAGCTTTAGGGTTTTGCGAGGTGGGCTATTCTCACTGGGGTTAGGTGATATCTCAGAATGGTTGTGATTTGCATTTCTCGGATAATTAGGAATGATGGGCATGTATTTATTTACTTATTTATTTTGGCCTTTTGTCTGTCATCTTCAGAGAAGATTCTGTTCCTGTCTCTTGCCCACTTATAAATGGGGTTGTTTGCTCTTTTCTTATTGAGTAGTTTGAGTTCTCTATAGATTCTAGCTATCAGCGCTTTGTTATCAAATTCATAACATGCAAGTATCTGCTCCCATTCTGAAGGTTGTCTATTTGTTTTAGTTGTTGTACCCTTAGATGTGCCACAGCTTTTTAGCTCAATTATGTCCTATTTATTTATTTTTGGTGTTGCTACGATTGCCAAGGGGGTGTTTTTCATACTCTTTTCCCAGACTGATAATCATCAAGAGTTTTTCCCACTCTCTTCTATAATTTTTATCATTTTATGACTTAAATTTAAATGTTTTATCCAATGAGAGTCAATTTTTGTAAGTGGTGAGAGGTGCGGGTCCAGTTTCAGTCTTCTCCAAGTGGCTAACCAGTTCTCCCAGTACCGTTTATTAAATAGGAATTGTTTCCCAGTTTATGCTTTTGCTTGGTTTATCAGGATCAGATGGCAATATGTGGCTGGTTTCATCTCCAGGTTCTCTATTATATTTCATAAACATCTATCTCTACTGTGCCCCACACCATGCTGTTTGGTTTTTTTTTTTTTTTTTTTTTTTTGGAAGTTTCTGGCTGGGGGGTTTGAACCCACCATCTCTGGCATATGGTGCCAGTGCCCTACTCCTTTCAGCCACAGGCACCGCCTGCACATCATGCTGTTTTGATCACTGCAGACTTGTAGTATAACTGAAATCTGGTAAGGTGATGCCTCCAGAGTTCTTTTTATTTCTTAGAATTGCATTGGCTATTTGGACTGTGTTCTATTTCCATGTGAAAAAAATGATTTCTTTTTAATGAACCCACTCTTTGTTTCTTGGAATCAACATTTTAGATGACTCAGACGTCTAACAGATTTTGCTTTAAATTGAAGTCAATGCAACAATTTGCAGCTTCTAAAAGCCTCTGATTTCTTGGTCATAAAAATCAAGACTCCCAGTACTTTCTGGAAACTCATGGCTTTTACTTGTAACTGTATATATTGACATCAATAGCTTTTTTTAATCATAATTGCTATTCTTTTAATACTTTCTGTTATATTACTTTGTGTTATACTTTTTTTCTGAGCCTGGAAACTTGAACTTAAAGTAATAAAAAACTTCTCTTTTTATTACTGAACTTAGCTCCAGACTTTCTTTAATAATATTCATAATTTATTCTTACTTGGAAGATTTTTTTGTAGAAAAATATAAGAGAAATATAAAAATTGCAGACCTCTGCATTTTTGTTTCCTTTGTTTTTATTTATTTATTTATTTTATTTGTATTAAATCATAGCTGCGTACATTAGTGCAATAAAGGGGAACAATGTGCTGGTTTCATACACAATCTGAAATGTTTTCATAAAACTGTTTAACACTCCCCTCATGGCATTTTCTTAGTTATTGTATGAAGACATTTGTATTCTGCATTTAGTAAGTTTTGCTTGTACCCTTCTAAGATGCACCATAGGTGTGGCCCCACCAATTACCGTCCCTCCACCCAACCTCCCCCCTCCCCTCCCATCCCTTGCCCCTTCCTCTTTCATCTTTGACAGGCGGAATTCTCATACCCTAAGCCTCAGGAGGCTAAAAGCACTTTGTCCCCAGCCCAAGCTCATGAAAGTTTTGGTAGATTCTGCCTTACTCGCTGTGTGACCTCAAGTAGATTCCATCCTTCTCTGGATCTCAGTTCTCTCATCTGTCAAATAGACGAGGCACCTGCATCTCAGGGGTATCAAGAAGAATGAGCAAGACACCAGCAAGAAGGCAGTTTGTGAACTTTTAGGCACTATCCAGATGACAGGCATTATTATATGCTCATCTAAAATCAGCTTCCTCATACCCATGAGTCCTGTGGGAGTCCCCGGAGGAGGCTCTGGATCATTGATGGGAAATAAGTAGAAGTTCCACAGAACCGGTTCTCCAGAAAAGTCAAGGCCACGTCTGCTTCCAGCCAGCCAATAGGAAGGGCCTTCCTCTGTCCTTGTGACAAGCAGGTAAGGGGGAGAGACAGGAAGAGGCCAAGCTAGGAGGCCTGGGAATGTTTGCTTTGGGAGGAGTCGGCGTTGCCCTGAGGTAACTGTGAGAGTCACTCATCGCCCAGGGTGGGAAAGGATGTGGAAGGTAACATACGTGAATGTTGGGCACACACATGCTTGTCTGGGGGCTTGTCAGCCATGTGGAGGTCTGACCTGGAAGGCGCAAATGTGTGCACAGGGGTACACAGGCTTGGGATTGCACCAAAGCCTGGACGAGCACATGTGTATTCCTGCAAGTGGCTCTGGAATGTGGAGATTTGCTCACACACATGTTTGCCCATGTCTGCATCTTTGCATGTGCTTGGGGGCCCTGCAAACTCCCAGTGAGAAGTCCTGGGAGATTTGTGGGGTTCCCAAGCACTGCAGGCTCTTGTTCCCACAAGGACAAAAGCAGCTACATAAAAGGAGAAGAAGGCCTTAGAGGATTAACCTGGGCTCAGGCTCTCCCAGCTCAGTCCAGGTCATTGGCTCCTTGTAGGAAATAGGGAAGTGCCCAAGTTTGAAGCACCCCAAATCCTATGTTGCCTCAGCAGCCAACCTGCTGCCCCCTCAGTCTCCAACAGGAGATTAGTCAAGTGCCTCACATATCTTGTGGATGAGGCTCACCACAAACTGGCTGGGCTGCCCTGCCTCAGAGGCCCTGTCCCCAGGAAGCCACTGCTACCTCAGTCTCAGGGTCACCCGCCTGGCCCTGGCTGGGCTCAGATTTCAGCGCTGGCCACTCCCCTTCCTGCACCTTGGTTTTCCCAGCTGTGGAATGGAGCTCTGCATGCCTATGTGAGCGAAGGGCTAAGAAGGGTCTCTGCGGCCCATGATGAGTCACGCTGGCAGGCAGGAATGGTTTCATGCACATCCTAGGCACCCAAGGCCACTGCTCCCAGGAGCCAGGAGGGAAACACCACTCTCGGCCCTCTGTCTGAAAGAGGAAACCCTTGATCTCCACCTGCGGGAGGAGAAATGGTTCCTCTGGGTTTCCTATCAGGTACCAAAGGTTATCGACTCCACTTGAGGCTTGCAGGAAGCATGCTTGGTGTCTCTTCAGGCAAAAGGAGGATGGTCCCTCTTGCTGAGCTTTAGTTTTCCTTTTCTGAGATCTGAGCAGCTTGTTCCGTCCAGGGCTCATTCATCACAGCGTGGCCCCAGAGACCTGGCTGAGGAGTAAGGAGCACATGCCGTGGGTGCAATCCTGCACTGGGATATGCACAGCGCGCCCAGACCCTGACGCAGCTCAGTGGGTGCAGGTCACACAGGTCCACGTGTGTACACATGTGTGCCCAGGTACCTGCCACACTTGGGAGCACACCACAACAGGCCCACGTGCACTTGGGCCTGGCAGCCCTGAGTGCACAGGGCTCCGCTTAGCTCAGCGGGAAGTTGCACTCAAAGAACTTTCAGAACCAGGAGGGATGGGAGGGGAAGAGCTGAGTCTTCAAAGCCGAGGCCCTTCTTCTCCTCCCTCCCAGAGAACCCAAGGACACAGATGGCTTGTCTGCTCACCCTCTCCAGCCGTCCCACACAAGTCCTGGCCAGAATATGCAACGAAAACAGGCCTCTGTGTGAGTGTAGCCCCCAACTTGCCCCGTGGGCCACCAATCTTGCTTGTTACCAGCTCAAAATGAGGCTTTAGGCTAAACTCTCTAAATTTTGGAGCCCTCTACTTCCTGGTCTATGCTGAACTCAAACAAGGTTGTGCATTAATGACACTGGTCCTGCTGCCGCCACAGCAGTCTTACCTCCTACCTAAGGTGCTCAAGAAAGTCTCTCAGATAGAAGGACGTTTGCCTTTGGCACCTGTTCAGCCCTGTTTCTTATCCTCTCTCTTCTTCTCCTTGGCTCTTCAAGGTACCCAGTGACCCCCCACAATTCCCTCATCCTACAACACAGGATCTGAACTTTTCTCTCCTCCAGAGCCACCTTCCCCTGAGAGCTGTGAGGTACTCTGAACATCTCCACTGCCCTGATGAGGAAGGGCCTCTGGGTTCACTGCTATCCACTCCAGGGAGCATGTGGCCATTTTTTCAGGGTCTTTCTTTCACCCCAGGCTGGCTGTAGGGGAAGGGGATCTTTCCTGGGGCTTCTGAAATAATTCTACCATAGTGGCCTCTAGTATATCTGTCTTCCCTAGTAGTTCCTAAGTATGAAAGTGTTGGACTGCCAAAGCCAGGGTCAGAATCCTCAAGCATTTGAGCTGGAATTAGGGAATGTCAGAGCTGGCATGTAGAAAGTTGGTTGGAATTTGGATCATAGACTTCTAGAATGTTTGAGTAATTATAGACTCTTAAGGCTAGGACTGTGGAATCATAAACAATTATAGCCAGAATTGTGGATTAAAGGAAATCAGGGCCAAAAGTGACGCCAATATCACTTGGTCCCACTTCCCCAACAGATGAGAAAGAAGATCTGGCCTCATCACTCAGCAATTCAGAGCCATGCCAGCTTTCTTCTACCCAACGTGGCTCTGACCTCCAGACACTGTGGAACAGTTCTCAGGGCCTCTGGGACAGAAGGACTTCCTGCTTGGGCACAGTGGGGACAGTGGAGACAGTGGGGACAGTGGTCTGCCTCTGCCCCACTAGGCTTACACTGGCCCATCACAGCACCCTGCCACCACAGGGATATATTTAGGCACCCTCCCCAAATATGTTTCCATGGCTCCCAACACTGCCTTTTATGTCCCCTTGTCCTCTGAGGGCTCCAGGCATCTTCTCTAAATTGACTTGATGAAGTCATCAAGAACAGGGGCTCTACTGCCAACACAAATGTTTTAGCCCCGAAACAAAGCTCAGCCTGAGGGGTGTTCTGGCCTTCTTTTTCCAGCAACTCAACTCTGACCTCTCAGCCTCTCTTCCAGCTCCTAGACCTGTCTTGGTCCAGGGACCAAATATCTTGATCCCACTCTTCTTAGCTTTCCTCATTCCAGGCAGAAGGACCCCCCAGTTCCTGCCAGTTCCCAAACACATCCCCCAAAGTGCAGAACACCTATACCACCAAATGGACAAGCCAGCATTTTTTTGTTCCCCTCTCCACGTCCATGGCTGCCCCTGCAGCTCTTTCCAACTCCTTCTCCCATGCTCTATCCCAAGCCTTGCCAGAGACTCGCTTCTTCCCTGTCAGCCTCCAATTCTCCCACAAATCAGATAGCCACTGAAAATTTAACAAGTATACGGCTTGCAGATATGATTGGATCTCCCAGATGTACTCAAATGGGAGGCTCTCAGATCCCCACCTGCTCAGCTCAATGAAATTATTAGCTCTGTGGGAACTGAGAGTTCCTGGGGAAGGAGGGCCACGGACCCAATCACCTAGGGGGCTCCATCTCTATCATTATACGGTAGTTTTGTCACCAGCTATTAAGTGTTTCTATGCGCCGGAGATTGTGCCAAACTCTTCATATCCAACTCAGTCAATCCACACAATAACCTATGAGGCAAATCCTATTAACATCTCCAATGTACAAAGGAAGAAACTGAGGCACAGCAAGGTTTTGCCTAAAGTTCTGCCGGTAAAGTGCCAGAGCTGGGATTTGAACCAGTCTTAGTCCCAGGAAGCAGCCTATGATGGGAACCTCCTTCTGGATGTCCCCCTTCCTCACTGGACAAGCCTCTTCTTGTCCGGTGAAGAAGAGGTGAGCATCTCGTGGCCAGTCAGGGCTCCTCCCTGGAAGCCCAGCTCCCTTGTCCTTGTATTAAAAGAGACCAAGATCACATGGTGCACACTACTTTGTGTGTGCTTGTGTGTGTGTGCGTATGAGGTGAGCCAGGGCCCTGCTGTACTTCCGCTCTCTAGCCCCTGGGATGCTGGGTGGAAAAGGTAGAACCACCCTAGGGTCATGGAAATGTTCTGTCAGTGGTAAGCACTGCACAAATGCTCCTCGCCTTCCATACCTGGCTCAGCAGGGGCCGTGGATGTGCCCCACAAAACGCACACAACTCGTGCAACACACTGACAGTGCACCACCCACCGCGGCTGCTCCCACACAGTGCACACACGTGGACCCCTGGTGCAGTGACTCACGGCTGTGGATGGGGACCACCCACACTTCTTGCAGGCAGGTGCACCCCACACTCGGCACGCCATGCACACACTGCACACTAACTGCATACAAAGCTTTGCTGGCAGTACTCACGGCCCAGGCCACCGACGCTACCGGGACTCGCCCCTGGGAATTCTACCCTGATGGGCCGTGAATGAGCCTAGGTCCCCACTCGGCGCTCCCTGACCCTTCCATCCCTCACACCCTCACCTGCAGGGCGCAGCACCAAGTCTCTGTCCTCGGGCACTAGGAGGCGAGCACGCGCACTGAGGTGCCCGCATAGACGGTGATGAGTCCGCATGGACTGTGGCTTCGGCTCTGGCCCCAGCGCAGCCAGAGCAAAGCGGCCGGGGCGGGGGTGTGGCCGGACCGGCACCCGCGCAGGAGTCCCGCCCAGCCTGCACTGAGCCGGGCGGCCCGCGCCTGGGGGACTAGGGGGAGGTGATAGTGTGTAGAAGAGGTCGTGGGTTTCACGGGATGGCGTCCCGGGTCTCAGCCCCGATAGTGGATTCCCTCAGGACTTTACCGTTCTGTGACCTCAGTTTCCCTCTTTGTATTTAGGCGTGTGGTCGGGGAAGGTGTGAAATGGTGAGAGTTCCTATCTTCTCCCCTCTTTCCAACTCTGACATTACAGTTCTGAGATGGTAGGGGGGAGGGAGGAATAATACTAAGTATTATTTTTTGAGCACCTACTATGTGCCCAGCTCTGTGCTAGGTGTTTCAGTGCATACCTCACTTAATCCTAACAGCAATTCTAACATCACCCCCATTTTACAGGTGGTGATAGAGGCACAGAGATAAAGTGACTCGCCCAAGGTCGCATAGCTTTGAGTGGCAGACTTGCAGCCTGAAGCCATGCAGTCCAACTCCAGAGCCCAGATACCCTTGCAGTGCACGTTTGTCACACCTTCCACGCCACGCCATACGCTGCTTCCCAATCCTCATAACAATTCCAGAACCTTGGTGTTACTAATTCATTTTACAAATCAAGAAACTGAGGCTCAGGGAGATCGGCTTGCTCTGGGTGACCCAGCTAGTAAGACATCACACTAAAGATGGGCGTGGAGATGGGAGTGATGCTTGGGATTGTTGAGTGTAATGGGACAGTGCCAGACACACACACAGCTGGTGCTCATTGATGTCAACATTCCTCCTGTCACTCGCCTTCCTTCTCTTCTTTTTTCTTTAATCTCCTAAAATTGGGCTGGTGGATAAAGAGCTCCAATTCCCTCTTCTGGGAAACCTTCCCTGTCCTGCGGTTCCCGGATACAAGCCAGCCCCTCCTTTCAGCCACTGTTGTGGCTTTTATTCAACAGTTACTGAGTCCTTGCTATGTGCCAAGCTGTGTGCTAGTTACTGAGGCTGAGAAGATAGTCCAGACAGTGCTGGCCTCATGGACTCCATAATCTAGTGGGGAATACAGACATTAAACAGATAGTCACACAAATTGTGTTAAGTGATAAGAAGGAAAAGTGAAGACCCAGATGAGAGACTATAATGGGGAAGTGAGACATCTCATTTAAATTTGGGAGATCCAGGAAGGCTTCCCAGAGGAAGTGACGTTTAAACAGACCAGAAGGAGGAGTTAGATTCAGGGTAAAGGTAAAGTGAGGAGAATCTTAGGCAGAGGAAACTGCACAGAGGACCCAAGGCAGGAAGGTTCTTCCCGTCACAGTCACCGTTCTCGGGGGAGGTTGGTGGTTCTTGGGCTGCCCCCTGTGCACTCCTCTGCCTATCTATCTAGTCTCCGCTCCCAGAACATCTGCAAGCCTGCACTGCCAAGGATCCAGTGACCTCCATGCCCCTGAGGCAATGCACACATCTCAGTCAGTCACTCCATGGACACTCATTAATTCTTCCTGCGGCTCCCGCAGCTCCCGCCTGCTTCTTTTCCCACTTCTCAGACTCCTCCCCAGGCTCTGCTCTCTGCACATTGCACTCATTCTCCTTGTTCTCCTTTTATTTAACAAACATTGAACTCCTACTATACGACAGGATTAAAGAACAAGTTTTTAAACAAAAACAACAGTGAAGAAAAAATTAAAAAGGAAAATAATACTAAACTCAGATAGGCTCGGCTCCTATGGCTCAATGGGCTAAGGTGCCAGCCACGTACACCTGAGCTGGCGGGTTCGAATCCAGCCTGGGCCCACCAAACAACAATGACGGCTGCAACCAAAAAATGGCTGGGCGTTGTGGCGGGCACCTATAATCCCAGCTACTTGGGAGGCAGAGGCAGGAGAC
>CAUYON010186991.1:0-14357 GCA_963573935.1 Arctocebus calabarensis
TTTCTTTTCTGAATGTATTTATCTTCTTTCATTCTTTTCAAGGTTTTTGTTTCTAGTCCTTATCTTAAACACTGTTATTGTTATTAAATATTAAGCCTTTTTAATTCTGTGAAGGCAAAAAGTGGAAACCTAATAAACACAATGTATATGTAAAAATTTATATATATACACATATATATATTATATATGAAAAAACACAACATAGGTTTCTATTATGGGTTGATTTTTATTCCCCCCCCCACGCCAAAAAACTTTTTGAAGTCCTCACCCTCATGAATGAGATTGGTACCCTTATAAAAGAGGCACAAAGGAAACTGTTTGTCCCTCCACTGTGGGAGGACACAGTAACAAGGCCCTATCTTGGAAGCAAAGCACACACCTTCACCAGACGTGGAATCTGCCAGAACCTTGATCTTGGACTTCTCAGCCTCCAGAACTATGAAAAGTAAGTTTCCATTGTTTATAAATGACTTTCTTGTGGTACTTTGTTGCAGTAGCCTGAACTGACAGGAGACAATGTAGAGAAATAAAAACACCCATATGGGGTCTTTTGGCCTCAGACTGTCACTCCAACTCCCAGTGTGACCTTGGACAAGCTACTTTCCTTCTCCTTCATCTCCATTTGAATAACAGTGAAGTAACAGCTCTCTCATAGTTTGAGGTGAAGATTAATTGATACAAAACATGTTAAAACATATAGTACAGACAGCACAAGGCATATAATTAGGATTCAAAAATGCTACTATAACCATTATTATAACCATTTCAAGGCAAACTTAAACACAAGATGAGAAAGCAAAAAAGAAAAATTCACAAATTTAATGGAATTCTCAATAAACAATCTTCTCCTGTTTGTGAATATTATACCTTGCCAGTAAGATAGCTGCTAGGAATGCAAATGTTTATATTTAAACTAATATAATTTCATGGGCTGATGAGAAGAATGTGTATTCAGTTTTGTTAGGATGAAATATTCTATAGATGTCTGTTAAATCCAAATGTTGAATGGTTAAGTTTAAATCTAAAATTTCTTTGCTTAGTTTCTTATGGGAGGATTTATCCAACACTGCCAAAGTGGTGTTAAAATCTCCAACTATTATGGTGCTGGAAGATATGAAATTGCTCATGTCTCTTAGGGTCTCCCTTACAAATTGAGGAGTATTCTGATTAGGCACATAAATGTTAATAATTGACATCTCATCATATTGAGTGTTTCCCTTACCAAATATGAAGTGACCATTCTTGTCTTTCCTTTTGTTGGTTTAAAGCCTAGAGTATCTGTAAATACACCCCTGCTTTTTTCTGATTTCCATTTGCTGGAATTATAAATGTACACCCCTTCACCCTGAGTCTATATTTATCCTTTAAGGTAAGATGAGATTCTTGTATGTGACAGATATCTGGCCTGAGTTTTTGTATCCAGTCAGCCAACATGTGCCTCTTAAGACAATAGTTTAAGCCACTCACATTAATTGATAGTTTTGATAGCCTGGTAGTATTTTGAGTATCAAGTTTTTTGAAAGTCCAGTGGACATTCTGAATCTTTCATCACTGTGGAAATTGGTTTTGGTCAAGAATTTCAGAGTTTACTTTGGTGGCAGAGCATTGTTCTGGTCATTGTGGAGGATGGGTCTGAGGATATCCTAAAGAGCTGGTTTGGTTATGGCAAATTTCTTCAATGTGTGTGTGTTATTAAAGTATTTAACTTCTCCATCATAAATGAAGCTCAATTTAGCTGGATACAGGATCCTGGGCTGAAAGTTGTTTTGTTTTAGAAGACTGAAGGTCAATGACCATCCTCTTCTGGCTTAAAAAGTTTCAGTATAGAGATCTGCAGTCATTCTAATATTCTTCCCCTTGTAGGTTATGATTTTCTTACGTCTGTCTGCTTGCAGGATTTTCTCCATATTAACTTTGGCTAAGTTAATTATAATGTGTCTAGAAAATGCTTTATTTGGATTGAGTTGTGCTGGGGTTCTGAAACTGTCTGCTATCTGAATTTCAGTATCTCTTGCCATGCTTGGGAAGTTCTCCTCAATTATCTCTTGGAGTCTATAGAGTATCTGTGCCTTTCAGATCATCCTATTCTCCTTCAGGGATTCCTATGAGGCGAATATTTGCTCTTTTGGAGTGGTCCCACAATTCTCTCAGGGAATGATCCATTTTTGCTCTCCACTTCTCTTCCTCTTTGAGTGTTTGGGAGTGTTCAAAATCTTTGTCTTCAATGTCAGAGATCCTTTCTTCTGCCTGCTTCATTCTGTTACTGAGGATCCCACTATATTTCTCAGATCTTTGAGGGCTATAAGTTCTTGCCTCAATGTGTAAAAATCTTTGATGATTTTGTCTTTGGATTCATTGAATTCTTGAGACAACTTTTGAATTGCTCATTGAATTTCTAATTCCATCTTTACCTCCATTCTGTTAATTGTATTTGCAATCCAAATTCTGAATTTGATTTCTGACATCTCAGCCATTTGTTTATGAATGGGATCTTCTCTTGTGTCTCCTTTGTCATTCCTTAAGGAGTTGATCTACTCTGATTATTTGTGTTGCCAGAGTTTTTCCACTGATTCTGCCTCATGATTATTTTTCACCATTTGGCTAGAGAAGCTGGCAAGGTGAAATTGAATTGAGGGCTCCTAGAGTTGTAATTAACCAGCCCTTTTCCAAAGAACTGTGACTGGTGATTGTGATTTTTCCCTTAGAGCTTTACAAATGCCCCTTTCAGAACTACAGCCTGAAATTCTGGGCATGTGCTTAGTGTGGTGAGGTTAGACAGCTAGACTCTGTCCAAAGAGTTTGATTTCCTCTATCATTTGAATACCTTGATTTCCTTCTCTTGCCTGACTGCATTGCCTAGCACTAGGTTAAATGGCAATAGCAATAGAGGACATCCCTGTCTAATTCCAGTTAGTAACGAATCACAAGAATAGAAAAGTAAGTATCCAATATACACAATACTAATATGAAACTACTAGATAACAACTACCTGGCCACAGAAGATAAAAACACAATGAAATTCAAGTAGGGGTGAGTGGAAAGAGGAAAAGGAGAGAGGGGAGGAGCACAGAAGAGGGGCATTGAAAAACTCTCACCTAAGGTGCACAATACAGCACACCCCTTGGAGAAAGGAATCAACTGCAATTTTAACTTACCTAACAAATGCAAACAATGTGACTTAGGCATGTGTACCCTCATATTAATCTGAAATTTAAAAAATAAAAAAAAGAATTCTTCCTGAGAAAAAAATAAAATAATATAATTTTAATAGCCACGTGTGGCTGGTGGCTGCATATTGGATAGTGCAGAATAGAACATTTCTAGAATTGCAGAAAGGGCTACTGGACAGAGGTGTTGCCACCCTTTCTGCTTGGAGACCCTAGGTGAAGACCTTCGAGACACAGAAAACAAGATACCAAGGGGATGTTATTTTCCT
Source organism: Arctocebus calabarensis (assembly GCA_963573935.1). Taxonomy (NCBI): domain Eukaryota; kingdom Metazoa; phylum Chordata; class Mammalia; order Primates; family Lorisidae; genus Arctocebus; species Arctocebus calabarensis. The sequence continues at coordinate 3,437 of CAUYON010186991.1, forward strand.
TTCCGCTTATAAAGGATTTCCAATGCTTCATCAGTAAAAGGACATTTCAAGAAATCCCTTTATCAACAGTAAACATAAAAATCAGTTCTTATCACAACTTCAAATAGAATACATAGCTACTAAGAATTTTTCATCTATAGTTGGAGATGCTAGAAGCCATGAACTAAATACATAGCTACTAAGAATTTTTCATCTGTAGTTGGAGATGCTAGAAGCCATGAACTAAAGTGTGTATTAATCATGTCAACACCAGGGTATGAATAACTTCTTTGGAAGTATCCACCAAAAAAAAGGAAAATGTTTTACATGTTAGAAATAAGAATTAATACAAACACATGTAAACCAAGCCCCCAATTTACTCCAAATAAATGAGAGGCCTACTGTAACATATTGACCACACAAATACATTTTTAAATGTTAGCACCTAGAGTAGATTAAAATCCACATGGAAGACTGTAGCCAAAGTAGGGAAGCTACATTAATAAGTGATAGAACAGAAATTATAATTAATAGTATAGGTTACAAGCTTCCAATTAGATGACACTTAAAATGTTTTGTTCACTAAGTGGTCTATCAACATTATACAATCAACAGCTCAAGAGACAGTTCATGATGTCTCTAATTTTGATACAATTTATGGAAGAGAAAAGACTATAATCAGTGAGGCACTTCTGCTTCAATCAAGAGGAGAGAAATCATGGTTCAATGAAAAGAAAATCAAGATAGAAAAATAAAGTTCAGTTTCCTACTAATCGAAGTGAAATTCAGAAGGACCATTGAACTTTTAGAAGACAGCCCAAAACTTCAAAGAAACTGTTTAACACCAAGCTTAAGTGGGCCATGGGGTGATGATGCTGCTTAGTAGAGGTGGGGATAAAATGTAATTATGGTAATGACCGTAAATACAGATGAAGCTCCTCTCACTGACTGTTGTGGGCCTGGTTCCTAACAGGCATGTACTGGATGTGGCCTGGGGGTTGGGAATGGCAGCTCTAAGGTGTGTTCTGTCTCACAAAGATCAGTTTGGCAGTAGGCCCCAGAAGACTTTCTGGCACTGCCCTCTATCGAGTCCTCTCCCTGAAAAGAGAGATAAAAGAAGAAAGATTAATGAAAGAGAACCTTTCTTAAGGAAAAGGAACCCTCTCGATACAAATCCATCATCACCTCTGAAAGCTCAAAGAGAATCGCAATGATTGCCACCTCACAGAAACCCACCTAAGCCTCCACACCCCTTTCCTAATGCACCTCCCTGCCACCTGGAGTGTTGGGCTCATTTCTTTTCCCAAAAAGGTTTCTGCATATGGCAAGGTGGCCCCAAGTCAAAGGTACAAAAGAGAAACACAGTACAACTCCTTGAAATGTTTATGAAACAAGATCCTGAACTAGTCCTACCACTGATATTTTGCCCAAAAGCTATCACTCCCCTGCTAGTTACGTTGTTGAGAAGCACAAGTGATAGACTGCATGATTTGCTTCTGGACACCCTTTGCTTCTTTCTCTCCATAGAATTTTATTCCTCTATCTGAGCAAGAGGTTCCAACCTGTTCAACCAGCTACAAAACTCATGCTTTAAGCTAGCACGTGCATGTTGCAAGATAACTGCTAAATTTGATGATGGTTAAAAATCAATAAAAATGATTCCGAAGATATTAAAACAACTTAGTAGAAATTCTAAGAATACTGATACCCCAATACCCAAGCAGAGCAAGACATTGTTGATTTTAATGGCATATTGGTAATAAGATCAGAAACAGGTAAATGCCTAACTTGAAAAAGTTTAAATCAGCGTGGACCCAGCTCAAAACTTCAGAAGATACCTTGGCAGGGTCTCAGGTCCTCAGTTCTATCCCTTCCTTTTTGCTGAGGTCTACGCAGCCTGATGTCTTCCTGATCCCTGCAAGAGGATATTCAAATGAGAAGCCCTGGGTATTATGTTGTGCTACTTCTGGTGCTCATTTGCCTACATGTTTTACAAAGCAGGGCATATAGCCTTTCTTCAGTTGTTTTCCACATGAAGGACACAATCCATGGACAGACCTAAGGGAAAGCACAGTGCATTAGCAATGCTAACAAAATAATCCTAGTAACAGCAAGAATTATTGTGTTCTTACTAGGCACCTGGCATTATTCAAAAACAATTTGCATACAGCTCAGTTCATTGTGTCAACATTGTGAAGGAGGTGCTATTACTACCTCCATTTGATACATAAAGAAACAGGAATGGATAGATTGAGTAACTTGACTAAATGCACAGTCGTAGGCCCAGAGTTGTTGTTGACCTCTAACTTTGTTTCTTGCAAAGGGACATAAATGTAACTGCATCTTTTTCTATTCTCATAACAAAACACAACCAAATAAATGCAAAAAAGAGTGAGAGTAGCATTCAAGTGAGAACTTTAAATTCACATAAAGATATGTCTTCAAAGGAAGTTGTCTTGAGACATGGATGCAGAGAAGATATTAGTATCAAGTGACTAGACACACCATTTATACCTATACATCATAGCTCTGAAGTCAAATTCAGAGGAAGATACAGAACAGAAGTTACCATTGAAAGCTGGGCCAGTCTTAAATATCTGTTCTATTCAGCCCATTTGGTATTTAAATGTTTTAAAAGTTTGTTGCCAAAACATAAAAGTTGAAAATGTTTACATAAATATCCAGATCTCAGGTAGGACATCCAACCACCACCCGGACATGATAGCCAGTTCCCAATGATGCCTCTCAGTACTCCTCAGAGAAGAAGCAGTAACTGCTCACTCTACAATGTTCTAAGCTTCTTGATTTCATTTTATTATTCATAGGTGAATAACATTTTTACTTTTTATTTACTCATGCATGCACACAAATATATTAATTCTTTCAATAAATGTAAGGAGTTATAGGCACTATGATATAAATCTGCAGGGTGAAATAATGGGTAAGTGGGGACCTAAGGCATGCTTTCCCAGAAGGCTACCATTGTGGGCAGACACCATCTAATCTGCTGGAGGCCTGGAGAGAATAAAAACACAGAAAAGGCAAATGTGTCAATCTATTTGCTGGGCTGGGATACACTCTTGCCTCTCCTGTACTTGAACTACATTCTAGGATATCCTGCCTTTGGATTCTAAGACTTAGACCAGCAGCCCAGCAGGTTCTCTCTTGAACTGAGAATTACACCTGAGTGTCCCTGGTTCTGAGGCTTTTGGACTTGAACTGGGCCATGCTACTATCCTCCCAGGGTCTCTAGCTTACAGACGGTCAGTCATGGGACTTCACAGTCTCCATACTGCATGAAATAATTCTCCTAAAAATCTGCTCTTGTCTATACATATCCTGTTGGTTCTGTCTCTCTGAAGAACCCTAATACAGAAAACACATCTGCCCCACACTCAGCTCCATTCCACATATAAGAGGCACTCATCCCCATTCCACTTTTCAATGGCTTCCTTTGTATCTCTAGCAGCTCTGGGAGAACCTGAGAAGGCACACATGTGGGGCCTCAGATGGAGCAGAAAAAGCTTGAGCCAGATGGTGTTTCTCCTAGATAGTCATTGCTAAGAGTACTTAGAGGGCCCTTGTGTGAAGATTAGATTGTCAATTGGCTGGGGTCTTGGTGGAAGTCATGTTTATTTTCTAGTTTTGTGGAAGTTTGTTGATAAATGCTCTCCAGTGCTTCTTCTCAGGGCCACTTCACCAACCACCTTGCCAAATCCCCCTCTTCCAAGAGCCAGAAGCTCCAGGCTCCTTTTCTTATGTTTTTCCAACTACAGATGACCACTCAACTACCCACCCCACCCCAATCCTATATTCTTTGTTCAGCCTTCATTGATTCATTTAAAATAGAATCCAAATTCAGCAAGGAAAAATTTGGTTGCCATTTCCCTTAGAACAAAGTAGACTCAGTCTTTAAAATAGAATTCTTTTATTTTTACTTACCAGAAGTGAGAGGAAATATTTGCTTAGCATCCTTCAGGAAGATGCCTCATTCCCAGATGGGCCAGTCACCTTTTCCAAAGCAGCAGCAACAACAAAGGACCTTTCATGTGAAAATCAGTTAACCTTTTATCTATGATGGCATTTGTACTAGGTATGTAACTTTACCCTCTGCCTAAGCTAATTTAATTTGGAGAAAAACCTGGCTTTTTAAAAAATGCTTTACTTTGCTGGAACCCAATGAAAACTTCAATATGGATCAACAAAAAACGTCCTCATAGACTGACTGGGCTAGGTTTATAGGCCAGGAAACTATCATAGAGGTGCAATAGTCTGAATGTGTTTGCCTAAATCGATATGTTAGAATGTAATCATCAGTGTGATATTAGGCAGTGGGGCCTTTGGGAGGTGATTAAACCCACACAAATGGGATCAGGAGCCCTTATGCAAGAGGCTCCAGAGAGCTCCCTGGTCCCTTCCCATGAACCAGAGAACCAGCCTTCACCAGACCCTCAGCCTATAGTTGAGGCTATGAAGAATATAAGCCACCCAGTTTTTTCAGTTTTATGGTATTGCATCATAGCAACCCAAATGAACAGGGAGTAAAGTAATACCATAAATTCAGAAATGTAAGAATCCCAGTTCTGATCCCAATTTAGATGCTCAACAGCTGGGTATCCTTGGGCAAGTTATTTAAGTTCTAGAAGGCAGTTCCAATTTCTATTCTAGAGAGTTGGAACCCCTGTCCCCATTCTTCAAGGCCCTAGACCAGTGTTTTTCAACCTTTTTTTATCTCACAGCACACTTGAACCTATAGTTAAACTTCTGTGGCACACTTAAATTATATTGATCCAAAAAAAGAGTTTAAAAAAAGAATATGCTTACTATGATTTGAACTTCTTTCAAAACTTTAATTGATGATTTTTAAAAATTTTCACGGTGCACCTAAAATCCCCTCATACCATATGAGCATGCCATAGCACACTGATTGAAAATCACTGCCCTAAGGTAGGCCTCCCATTTGACTCTGCAATCCCATTACTGGGCATCTACCCAGAAGAAAAAAAATCATTTTATCATAAGGACATTTACACTAGATTATTTGTTGCAGCTCAATTTATAATCACTAAAATGTGGAAACAACCTAAATGCCCACCAATCCAGGAATAGATTAACAAGCTGTGGTATATGTATACCATGGAATACTATTTAGCCACTAAAAAAGATGGAGACTTTACATCTTTTGTATTAATGTGGATGGGGTGAAACACCTTCTTAGTAAAGCATCACAAGAATGGAGAAACAAGAATCCAATGTACTTAATTCTGATATGAGGACAATTGATGACCTAGTACATGGTGGAGGGTGGAGGAAGGGTGAAGAGGAAAGAGAGGGAAGAAGTGTCACAGTGTGTGACACACATCTTGGAGGTGGGACACAATTGTAAGAGGGACTTTACCTAACAAATGCAATCAGCGAAACCTGGTTCTCTGTACCCTCAATGAATCCTCAACAATTTAAAAAAGAAAGAAAGAAAGAAAATCACTGCCCTAGACCATCTACCAGCACTGACATGTAGAGAATCACTCAGCACAGTGCCTGGCACAGAGCAGGGCACCTAAACACAATTAATGACTCAGAGTGGAAGAGACAACAATTAGGAGAGAACGCGCTCATATAGTGTATCAATTGCTTAACAGAGCACCCAGAGAGCAGAGAGCCCCAATGCTTCAACAGTTGGCAAGTTGGCACGAACTATGTTTTTTATTTAAAAAAAAAAAATCCAGGGAAAATGAGACCAAAGAAATATATTGAAAAATTCAGTTGTTGAACAACATTGATTTATTCAGCCACTTTATATTGAGTGACTACTTTATATCATGAGGGCTAAGCACTAGCAGTTATAAAATGGTGAAAAGAGTCTATCAATTTCTGTTATTATGGAGCTATGGAGAAGACATAGGCCATTAAACAGGTAACAATATTCAAGTGCAGTAAATGCTCAGGAATATATAGGATACTTGGGGATCCTACGTCTATCAGCACTTCTTCAGGGGGTAATAACAAGTTTCCCCCAGAGGCAGGAGCATTCCAGCTGAGATCTGTAGCTCAAGGAAAAACTAGCAAGGTGAAGAAGGTGGCAAACAGGAGATCTGGAGGTAAAAACAAGTGGGTCCTTTCAAAGAACTAAAAGAAGTCAAGTGAGTCGAAGAATGCAAAAGGGGAATGAACCAGGGGCGTGGCTGGAGGCCAAGTGCAGGTGGTGGGTCAGATGCAGGAAAGGAGATTTGATAGCAGTGGGAAGCTGTCAGGGAGATTTCAGTAGGGTGCCTTACCTTTTGATAATGGGACTATGGAAGTTTTGGTTTTTTTCTCCTTAATGTTTTGATTTTTTACAAATATCTGTGTAATGAGCAAGCGCTATATATATAATTTCTAAAATGTTTAAACCATTCACCCTAAAAAGAAACAAACACAATAAACTGTCCATCAAATAGGTCTTTGAGGGGAAGGAGGTCAGTGATCTGAACATCCTCAGAATAACCAAAAAAGCAAACCCTTCATTTAAAAAAGTGAAAAAGGCAACAGGATCCCTTTGGCTAAATGCACTGAAGAGAAAGGTGGACAGGATCAGCCCTACTGAGATGTGGACCAGGCTCTATATACCCTTCAACATGATATTCTCAGAGATTAGTATCTTGACAAAGCCACAGAAAGAATCTGAAAGGAAGGTTGGAGATTTCCTAACAGGTTTTCAAACATTTTTAAGAAAAGGGCTTTTTTTCTTCTTTTTTTGAATAAAATCTTAAGCATAAAATAGATACAAGATTACTTATTGTTTGAACAGGGAGCGAGATATGGTAGAGACACCCAAACTGGGTGCCTTGATCTCTATTTCCGGAGATGAATTCTTCCCCCAGATGCCAGGGCTCTTCAGAACAGTTTGAAATTTACCAACCTAGGTCCAACTTGGAAGAAACAGCAACTCACAGTTGGAAGTCAGTGGCTCCTGCACTGGAAGGGATCAGCACAGGAGTGGTGGACTACGGGACAAGAACCTAGGCACCTGACCTGCACCAATTCCTGCTGCCTCCACCCCAAGATTAATGGGTTTTAGAGATTCCCAGAAATTAGAGTATTAAAAGTCAAAAACCTGGACTGACAGCTAAAGCAGGGCATGTCTTCATGGACCTCTCTGCCTCACTTCCCAGGACACTGTCATGCCTACAAGAGGTCACACTCCACTCTGCAAAGAATCCTCAGTAGTTCTGTATACATGTAGTACTTTGCAGCCCAACTCCTAGAGCTTAAACAACAATAACCGCAAAAGGGAGTCTTACTGACTTGTCATAAAGCAGGCAAGTCTAAGGTCAGTTGTTCCTAGCATGGCTAGATCTCAAAGACTTTCCTTCACCATTCCTTAGCACAGCTCTCCTCTGGATTTTACATTGAGGGCGGGTTTCCTCCATCTGGTGCCCAAAGTGGCCACTGATAACTACAAGTTTAAGTTTCTGGGCATCTAAAATTTTGAAGACAAGTGCAACTCTTGCCTGGTAATTCCAAGAAAAGTCTTCCTTAAGGCATTCATTGGCCTGGTTTAATACACAGAACAGGTACCCAGCCCTGAACCAATCATTGTGACCAGGGGAAATGTGATTCTAAATTGGCCCAGTCTGAGTTTTCAGCCCACCCTGGAACCCCAAAATAGAACCATCCCCACCTGATGCTCAGGGTAGGAAGGAAGTTAGGAGTGAAGATAAATGTGATGACACTATTGTATGCCAGTTGGGAAAAACTATCTCAATTAATTAATCAGTCTCAATCAATAGATTGAGTTCTGCAAGGGAAGGGGAAGGGATGTTTAGCCAGCAAATATAAGACATCTCCTTGACACTTCATGTGCATGAAAGGTCATTTCCTAATTGGTGAATGTAGGACTATTTGTGTAACAGGCATTCTCACAGCTAGACAACACTGCTTTTCTTCTGCGAATAACCAAAAATTGCTTACAATCCTAATTGAATCAGGCCTCAACAAAACTATATTGTGCCAATCAGAACTGAAGTGAAATGATAACAGCTGAATTAAAGATTTCTATTTTACTTGGAGTCAGACTTCTGATAATGCAAATCCTAAGCCTGATACTCAGGCATTTATTCTTTGTCTCTACTACAGGTAACGATAAGGAGGAAAGATATAATACAAATCTACACTGTAGATTATTATATCCATCTTTAGGACAAATAAAAGCATCCAAAAGTTAAACATCTTTATGATCCAAACATGGTATGAACCTTTTTAATGCCAAATCTTAAGGATTTTTTGCAAAGACCACAGTGGAAAATGTTGTATGTATATACCATTATAATAGAATTAATGGTAAAAGTTTTAAAGGAATAGTATATTTTCAGAAAACAGAAAAATTATCTGCCTTTGCCTTGCCTGGCCCACAAGCCTGGAGAATAAAGTCTAATGCATATTTCAGAGATATAGACATTCCATGTTTTCTACTCCTTGGGTTTCCAAAATAGCTCTCAAGTTTCTTCAAAGGTTTATTTCACAAAACAGAGCTAAACTGTAATGAGAAAAGGCTGAAAGAAAAGCTCTAACCCAGGGACATCAGGTGGCCTTTGAGAAGCACTTTAACAAAGCTGAAATGGACATCTGTTAGCACCTTTCATAATGCCCCCTGGAAAATGCACCGAATCCTGTTTAACTCTTGGAATCTGAGAGCAGGGATTCTCCGGGTCCTGCATAGATTGGATGCCCTAAACATAAGCCACAGAGTTGCTCTGATGGGGTAAAAATAAAACAACATGAGCCAAACTGAAACTCCCTTCTCTTCCTTTGCTTTTCTTGCCCTGAAGGGGAAAATGACTTAATCCAGGCTGGCTAAATCACAAGTGAACCATGGGTAAGGGCCCCAGGTCAATCCAGGACAAGAGACTGACATCTGTTAATGTTTGGGGTTGGGCTAATTCCCCAGGCATTTTTAGAAACAATGCCAGCTTTGAAATAGCTGGTCACTTTGTCCTGTAGGACGTAAACATTATTCTTCAAACTTTAATAATAGAAACCAAACTTCATGCCACACTTAACATGACAACATATCTACTCCATTTTTCAAAAGTAGTTAAGTTTCTCTACCAAGGCAGTAAAATACTACAGCCTGAAAAGTACATATAGTAAATTAATTCAGGTATTGGGTGGCCTGAGGCTTAACATTGTATCTTTCCCAACCTGGTCAGTTGGGCAAAATCTTTTTTCTCCCTTGGTTTATTCCTTTTATAAACAGAAATCCAAGTAATCCTGAAATATTGTTTCCTTTTATCTATTGTAAAATATATATCTGTGAGTACTTCTGTAGGGAAAATGAACCGAGAGAAGATTGTAGAATACTGTGACTTGTACATTTACCCTCACATCTTCTGATTCTTTCAATCAACATTTTTTTCTTTTTAAATTTTTTCTTTTATTTGACACATAATAATTGTACATATTTATGGCACTACATAGCCATATATATTTAGAAACCTACTATTTAATGATCAGATCAGAGGAATTAGCACATCCCTCTTCTCTAATATTTATTGTTTATTTGGGTTGGAAACATTCAAAGTCCTTCTAGCTGTTTGAAGCTATATGTTACTAACTATACTCAGCTGACAGTACTATAGAACACTAGAATTTACTCCTATCTAGTTATGATTTTGTAGCCTTTAATAAATCTCTGTATTCCTCTCTTCTTCCTGCCCTTCCCAGCTTCTAGTATCCCACCTTCTACTTTTTCCTTCTATGAGATCCACTTTAAATTTCCGTATATGTCAGCTGAAATGTTTTTAGTGCCCAGTATATTCCAGACATTAAGAGTTCAAAGATGAGCAAAAGTTCACATGCAGGTAAGTTAGAGAGACAAACACATCAAGAAATGATCACCATCTGTGTAACTATTGAAAACAGGGAATCAGAAAAGAAAAGAAAGCTAACTTAGCAGGCACAGGAGGGGCGTTATTAGGGAAGGTTCACTGGGTAGGTAACCTTCGACCTTTGCTAGTTAAGTAAGAATTGACCAGGTGAAAAGTGGTGTTGAGTGGAGGGGATGAAACAAAGGGTGGGGAGTACATTCTCACCCCAAAAAGACAAGTGGTCTTTATCTTGAATCCCAACTCTGATTGATTAGGAGTGGCTTCTGAAAATGTGGTGCTGACAAAGACAATGAAGCTATGTGGCAGACATTATTAAGTCACACCCAGTAATCCGCCCTGTAATCCCCTCAGTCCACCCTGAGCTCACTTATGGCCTCAGTGGACAACGCTTTTGAATACCAGGTAGCTTTCTGCTTCTCCTGTTGAGGACTTTTTCTGATTCCTTGGGAAGCCGATGGCAAGGCAACTTTTAAGTACTGAGGATTCAATGCCTCCACAGGAAACCTTTAACCAGTGAGAAACATGCAAACTGCCAGTTCCTTCAGTGTGACAATTCTCAGGTGCATCCTTAACAATCACCAAAGGCTCTGTGGTGGGATTGAACTCAGCTGCCTACGGCAGAACTCGCTTATTAACATGTAACTAACTTCCCCTTTTCTCTGATTCAGTTCCCTTGTTCATTTAAGCTTCCCATGCTCACTTATGAAACCCTACACAATTTACCTACACAATACAATTAGGTATCTATTGCTGTGTAACAAATTATCCCCAAATTTAGCCACTTAAAACAACAACAACATTTTTATCTCTTATAGTTTCTATAGGTCAGGAAATTAGGAGAAGTGAAGCTGGGTGGTTCTGGCCCAGGGACTCTCAAAGTTGCAGTCAGGTTGGGCTGAAAGATCCATTTCCAAGGTGGTTCCCTCAGATGACTGGCAAGCTGATAGTGCTATGCCCAACCGGGGAGATGCCGACCCAGAAACCACTCACGATGCACGAGTCGATGCAAGAAGCAAGAGGCAGGATTTATTGCTGACGCGTCAGGGTCCCTCAGCCTCAAGGAGAAGGGCCCTGAA
>CAUYON010186993.1:0-12072 GCA_963573935.1 Arctocebus calabarensis
CTCCTAATGGTATTATAGTATTCTTTTAAAAATACTATTATAGGGAGGATGGGTAGAGGGAGGGCAATTAGTGGGAACACACCTACGGTGCATCTTAGCAGGGTACTGGTGAAACTTATTAAAGGTAGAGTATCAATGTCTATACATAGTGATCAAGAAAATGCCATGAAGGCTATCTGTAACAGTACGATCAAAATATTTCAGAATGTATATGAATCGTGCCCTATGATTGCACCAATGTACATAATTATGATTCAATAAAATTATTTAAAAAAAGATGAAATTGTAGTACTGTTTACAATTCTCTCTAAAGTAACTCAGCTTATGATGTAGTTTTAGAGAATGTCAATGAGTTTTTCCAAGGTGCAAAAGTTGTGCCTTCAGAATGCTGTAAAGTAGGTAAAATTTTTCTCTGTTTCACTCTGCATTTCACAATTCCCCGCCTCACAGGAATTCAACCTCTTTCTCCCTTCTCAAGCACACACTAGGGATCCCTCTTCTCCATCTGGATGGATGCATTAGTGCACATTGCTGAGAACAGGACTTAGTGATGTCTCCATTGTCGGCATATTATTAACATTCCAATAGGGGTGAAGTTGGTGCAGGAGTCTATCTTTGACTGATGTCTGTTATTTTCAATGAACCTCAGGTTCCTCATTATGAGAAAAACTGCAGGGGCAGCGCCTGTGGCTCATCCAGTAGGGCGCCAGCCCCATATACCGAAGGTGGCAGGTTCAAACCTGGCCTGGGCCGAACTTCAAAAAACAAAATTAGCCAGGCATTGTGGCGGGCGCCTGTAGTCCCAGCTACTCAGGAGGCTGAGGCAAGAGAATTGCCTAAGCCCAGGAGTTGGAGGTTGTTGTGAGCTGTGTGATGCCACAGCACTCTACAGACGGCGATAAAGTGAGACTCTATCTTTGTGAAAAAAAAAAAAAAAGAAAAACTGCATACAGAATTGAGGATATGGGTTGGATACATGATTAAATTATACATTATTAACTTAATGGAAAAATAGACAAAAATAAGATTATTTAAAAATATTAGGGAGGAATGTGGGAAACTGATCATTATATATTAACTTTGAATTGCAATTAAAATGTCCTATCACTTCCTTACTATGTTTTTCACTAGATCATAACCTCTTCAGCTGCAGTATTTGTGTCTATTTAACTCACAATTTTAATTCCCCAGATCAGACATATAAGCACAAAATAAACATTTATACAAAAATAAGTGTGCTTATAGATATATTAGGCATCAATATCTAAAACTAGTAAAACATATGAGAAATAAAAACAATTTGTGGGATGATGGGTGTTTTGATCTTTTCACACAATTTAAACTGTGACTTTTTAAAAATTTTATAATAGTTAAATGTGGAGAAAGCTAAAATCTATTTCACTCTAAAGTACTGGATGGAGACATTTCGGAGAATAGAAGTTGTTTACTGTTACCTTTAAAATCATTTTGTTGATATTTACACCAAATGCTTACCTTTATAGAAAAAAAAAAAAAGACCTTACACAACATTGCCACAGTGGTCCTCCAAGAAAAACAGCAGGAGATCCACCTTGCAACCATCAGGATGTGCATTATCCCTGTTGCTTTCATTATTGGCTTACAATTTTAACTTTTTCTCACATCAACATCTTCAAAATCTCAGCCTTTCTGCTTCTTACTATTAAGCCTCTGTTGATACAATCTGCTTGATGTTTTATGTGGCAATAAAAGAAGCAAATTTAGATGGCTATTAACTCATTTTAAAAGTTGAGGAGTGCCAGGAAGAACACTTATTTCTGTCTCATTTGGTATGTTGTTTAAGCTCAAGAAATTCTTGAATGTTTCTACAGTAACATATCACCAAAAAAGGGAAGAAGCTTTGATGTAAGCTTTGCCCCATGCCATGAATTACTGGCCTTGTAAAAATTGTTGATTCCTTGAAATTAGATTCAAGTTTACAAAGAGTTTATCATTCTTATTTTAGAACACTGCTTAACAAGTAAGCAATACGCAAAGATTAGAAAATTAAAATCTAGTAAGAAAATACATTTGCCGAGGTGTAAGATTGGTTCTTTTCTACAGGTGTCTGAGTCAAAGATCATTTTTTTTCATTATAGTATATGAAAAAATAAAACATTAACTTTTAGAATTTTACAGTCAGACAGCCATTCTTTTTTTTTTTTATTGTTGGGAATTCACTGAAGGTACAAAGAACTAGGTTACACTAATTGTACTTGTCAAGCATAAATGTGTTCCTCCCACAAGAGATGTGCCAAACACTGTGTTCCCCCCACCACTCATTCACTCTCTCTACTCCTTCATTCCCCACCCCCTACTGTGTACTAGGTCATTAATTATCCTCATCAGAATTGAGTACATTGGATTCTTGCTTCTCTGTTCTCATGATGCTTTACTAAGAAGAATGAGTTCCGCCTCCATCCAAGTTAGTACAAAAGATGTATATCCTCCATGTTTTTTAGTGACTGAATAATATTCCATGGTACACATATAGCACAGCTTATTAATCCACTCCTGGGTTGGTGGGCATTTAAGCTGTTTCCACATTTTGGCGATTGTAAATCGATGTGTATAAACAGTCTAGTGCAAATGTCCTTATGATAAAGGATTTTTTTTCTTGTGGGTAGATGCCTAGTGATGGGATTACAGGATCAAATGGGAGGTTTAGTTTGAGTTCTTTGAGTATTCTCTACAATTCCTTCCAAAAAGGTTGTATTAGTTTGCAGCCCCCCAGCAGTGTAAAAGTGTGCCCTTCTCTCCACATGCACACCAGCATCTACAGTTTTGAGACTCTGTGATGTGGGCTATTCTCACTGGAGTCAGGTGATATCTTGGGGTGGTTTTGATTTGCATTACTCTGATAATTAGGGACAATGATATGTTTGTTAGTCAGTCATCTTTCTTCTTTACAGAAGGTTCTATTCATCTCTTTTACCCATTGATATAAGGAATTGTTGGTTCTTTTTATGTTGATTAATTTGAGTTCTCTGTAGATCCTAGTTTCAATCTTTTGTCTAATTCATAAAATGTAAATATCTTTTCCCATTCTAAAGGTTGTCTATTTTAGTTGTTGCCTCCTTTGCTGTACAGAAATCTTTTCAATTTAATTAAGTCTCATTTGTTTATTTTTAGTGCTGTTGCAATTGCCACTGAAGTCTTCTTCATAAAGTCTTTTCCCAGGCTGATAACTTTAAGCATTTTCCCCCACTCTCTTTAAGGATTTTTATTGTTTCATGTCTTAGATTTAAATCTTTCACCAATTTGAATCAATTTTAGTGAGTGGCGAAAGGAGGCCAGTTTCAGTCTTTTACATGTAGTTAACCAGTTTTCCCAACACCATTTACTGAGTAGGGATTCTTTTCCCCAGTGTATGTTCTTATTTGGTTTATCAAAGATTAGGTGGCTGTAAGATGCTAGCTTTATTTTATGGTTTTCTATTTGGTTCCAGGTGTCTAGGTCTCTATTTTTGTGCCAATTTCATGGTGTTTTGACCACTATGGCCTTGAAGTACACCCTAAAGTCTTGTATGCTGATGCCCCTGTCTTTGTTTTTATTACTAAGAATTGCCTTAGCTGTTCAGGGTTTTTTCTGGTTGCATACAAAATGAAGATTTTTTTTTTTCCAAATCTTAAAAGTATGATGTTCAGATTTTAATAGGGATGGCATTAAATCTGTAGATTGCTTTGGGACGTATAGACATTTTAACAATGTTGATTCTTCCCAGCCTTGAGCATGGTATGTTCTTCCATTTGTTAATATCTTCTGCTATTTCTTTTCTTAGGTTTTCATAATTTTCTTTATAGACATCTGTACCTGTTTTGTTAGATATATTCCTAGGTATTTCATTTTCTTTGAAGCTATCGTGAAGGGAATTGTGTCCTTGCTTAGCTTCTCATCTTGGCTGTTATTGGTATATGCAAAGACTACTGATTTTTGGACATTGATTTTATATCCTGAGACCTTACTATATGTTTTTCTTACTTTCAAAAGTCTTGTGGTTGAGCGTTTGGGATTCTCTAGTGTAAGATCATATCATTGCAAAAACAGAGAGCCATTTCTTTTAAATAAATACTATTTTAAAAAGTAAAACTATCTAAAAATAAGTTACTGATTAAAATGACTAATTTAAAATGAATTTGAAATTCAAATATGTTTCAATAAAAGGAAAATACACTCTGGGAAGCTGAGGTGAGGGTATTTCTTGAGGCCAGGAGTTTGAGAATAGCCTGAGTGAGACTCTGTTTGCAAGAAAAAGTAAAAAATTATCTGAGAATAGCACTCATTTGCAGTTGTAAGTATTTAGGAGGCAGGAGCAAGAGGATAGCTTGAGCCTAGGCATTGTAGGTTGCATTGAGCTATGATAATACCACTACACTGTAGCCTGGACAATAGACCAAGACCCTGCACTCATTTGCAGTTGTAAGTATTTAGGAGGCAGGAGCAAGAGGATAGCTTGAGCCTAGGCATTGTAGGTTGCATTGAGCTATGATAATACCACTACACTGTAGCCTGGACAATAGACCAAGACCCTGTCTCAAAAAAAGAAAAAGAAAGAAAGAAAGAAAGAAAGAAAGAAAGAAAGAAAGAAAGAAAGAAAGAAAGAAAGAAAGAAAGAAAGAGAAAGAAAGAAAAGGTTTTCAATGAAAGGGTGTGGGGTTTCCATATGAGAGAGTCTGACATGAGGAATGAAGAGGCTTGACACAGAGTCTATTCTAGGGGACTGAGGAACTCTGGGAGGAGCCCTCCTGAGCAAACCTCAGGTCTGTATTCATTATTATAAAACAGGAAAAAGTAGATAAAAGTTGCTTATCTGACATTAGCACTGATTAGGGAGGATGGGGAGAAGGTCAGATAGAATGTCTCCACCTTTGTTTTTGCAAAACCATAGACTTTGAGCACAATCTCTGCCTCCAGTATCAAGAGACCTTTGGTGTCTAGAGAATCTTTACCATAACCATTAGGTCTGGTATTGATACACCTCCCATATGCATCTCTCTTGGAGGCCAGTTTTCTGATCTCCTACATGTACACCTCTCCCTTGCCATTCTTATCATTCTCTAGGTCTCCAAGCAAGAAGTGAGTCTTATGTCAAAGATCAGGGCTCAATTTTCCCTACATTCAATTGTGTCAATTTAGGGTTTATTAAATAATGACATATTATCCTGAATATTATAGAACTATACAGAGTAAGGTTATTCTGGGAGAAATTTACTAAAACTGTGAGCATTTTTTACTTATTAGATCACTATTAAAGGATTGACAAGTTAGTGATGTATTTAACTCTATTTCGCACTAAGTGTGTACAATCTTCCCTGTAGGGAAAAGTTCATGGTCTGTCAAGAATTTTCCCCTCCATTTCTTAAAATTCAAAAAGCAGTTTAATAAACAAAGGAAGATCCTGCAGGAAGGGAAGCATGGCATACCTTGTATGTAATTACAGTCAGAATAAACGCTACTCTAATGCTAATACTTTTAATGTACAGAAAGTGTATTGGTGAAAGAATTCAGTCATTGGTATGTTATAAGAACATTTTAGAGGTGAATAAACACAATATGCAATGTCTATGTCTAAGCTGAACAAAGAAAATACATAATGTATATTATTCCATTTATTTTTATAAATAGGTCACTCTGGAGTAAGCAAGCTCCATTAGATATCTATAAAATCTTTGTTGTTTAAGAAATTATATTAAACAAAAAATTTTAAAGCCTCTTTATTTTTAATCACACCTACTCCTATGAAAATATTTACATACAATTGTTAGTCAGTACTACTTCGATGTTTCAAAGCATTGTTTTTCCAAAATAGTCATAGAAAGACCTAGAAAGTTTCTAATTTTTAAATAAATTAATTTTTAGTTAGACTTTTGTTAATATTCCATTAACCGAATTAAAAACTTTATTTTTTTTTAATTTGAATTTTTATCACAATATTTTGGTGGGTGGGGGGCTTTACTTATTCAACGTAAACTTTATATTTAAGTGATTTATTATTTCAAAAATGAGCTTTTAACCTATAGTGTTTTATCAATTTTAAGATCCATTTTTAATATGTCCTTAAAGCTGGACATGGCGGCTCTTACATTTGTAATCCTAATACTCTGGGAGATTGAAGTGGGAGGATTGCTTGAGGTCAGGAATTCAAGGCTAGCCTGAGCAAGAACGAGCCTGTGTCTCTAAAAATATACAGAAAAATTAGTTGGGTATGAGACCCAAAGATGAAAGATGTTGGAGGTGTATGTGGTCAATGTGGCTTTTATTCCACCTGGATGCAGGTGGGTAAAATCAGGAAAGGAATTCCACACATGGGCTATGGCTGATGGGAATTTAAAGGGTCAGGAAGGGCAGCAATTAGGGTCATTATCATTCCTATTTTCTGGGATGAATTTGATCTTTTCCTGGGAGGGTCACGACTCTCATTTTCCTGACTTTGCGTGGGTGAGTAAATCCCACCTGGGCAGGGCAGGTCTATTTGGGTGGGTACATCTGATTCTATCATGTATGCTGGCACATGCCTGTAGTCCCATCCCAGGTACTGGGGAGACTGAAGCAGGTGGATCACTTGAGCCCAGGATATTGAAATTACAGTGAGGTATGATAATATCACAACACTCTAGCTGGGGCAATAGAGTCAGACTCTGTCTGAAAAAAAAGCTTATATAAGATATGTCTTAATATTAGAATAAGAATGTATGGTTTTCCATTTTTCTTTTGATCCATATAACATATTTAAATATTCCTTTAAAGGGGACAGATAATAAGCTAGGTAATAATAAGGTTTAGGAGAAGATAGGAAAAATAAGGGAAATAACAAAGAGGATAAAACAAGAATCTCAGAATGAGATGGAAATAATTAGTTCAAAATACATTAAATACAGCCTGCTTTAGACTGCTCCAGTCAGAATCTTCACCTAATGGACTACATCCATAAGGGAGGGTTTTCTGTTGACCTGCAACTGATGGGCTGAAAGGTACAGGTGTATGTTTTCTCTATATGGCCTCTGATTTTCAGGAAAGGTTGGGGTTGCCTTAGCAACTTTACCAAACTATGCTGCTAGCAGAACCCTGTCAATATTGGACAGATGAATTATGAACCCCATTATTTCCCACAGATAATGATAACAAGTGAAACATGTTTTATAACACAAATGCCAGAGTTTTTAAAGGAGGTCACCCTAACAATTTTAGCCAAATGAGGTTTAATTTTGATATGTACCAGAGATAACCACAAGAGAACAATTCTTTATTGGATAATTTAGTGATCTTCCAGAGATGACTGATTTCATCTAGAATCATTCTACAAGCCCATATTCAGAACACCAGGATTGTTGGTCGAATAAAATATTTATTAATCCATCTCTTGAAAATCATATAGGGACCAAACTAAAATTCCCTCAGGAAGATTTTAAGTATTTTCTATTAAAAAGACTCTTACTTTATGGCCAAAAGATAGCTGTGAAATAGACTGTGGATTTATTGACAGTGAATCTCTGCCATGGAGATGCCTTGTAAGGTTTGCAGCCAAGCAAGTCATAGTGGGAGCTTGGACGGGACTACTGGATTATAGATGAGTATGTGTGTGAGTGTGTGTGTGTGTGTGTGTGTGTGTGAGTGATGCAAAAGAAGGACAGGCTGTCTATTCCCAGCAATAAAATTAAACTTGGATAATTCTCCCTATTAAATTTTTTCTTTAATCATGCTTTCTCCTATGGTGATAAGTCAGCAGGGTCAGGGTGGTGAGGAACGGAGGAGAATGTATGCACGTGTATTGGGGAGTGGCAGTGAGTGTATGTTGAGGGGGGAATGCGTGCAAAAGCTAGAGAGAGAAAATGATTTTAAGTGCTTATTTGCACATGTTTTGTAACAACAA
This sequence comes from Arctocebus calabarensis, assembly GCA_963573935.1. Taxonomy (NCBI): domain Eukaryota; kingdom Metazoa; phylum Chordata; class Mammalia; order Primates; family Lorisidae; genus Arctocebus; species Arctocebus calabarensis. Next base: position 7,889 of record CAUYON010186993.1, read on the forward strand.
AAAGAGAGGAAGAGGAAAAATTAGACAAAAATTAGTGTTTTAGCCTCAATATAAAGTAGAACTGGAAATATGCAGAGAATAGAAACAACTTTCCCTGCCATATCTGGAATCTTCAGCTGAAAGGAGATACCATCAGTTTTACAGCACATGGGAAGCTTCAAAAAGGAGAGGTATTCAGGGCTGACCTAGTTCTCAAAGAAGGCTAGCATAGAAAATATCCACTAAAAATACATGCAGCCTCATTTCCTTGAGGTGTTAATCTAAGAAGGGATTTCTGAAGACCCCACACTAACCACAATAACTTGCTAAATGTGACTGATTATCTAGAGTCAGACCCCGACTAGCCCATGTTACCATTTTGGTATTAACACTTGGCATTCTTTTCCTAGTCAGGCTATGTTTTTCAGATTAATCACTTTGGCAAAGCTGATATTAAATATTTTAATTTGGAGGATTCCTCATTTCATTATTTAAAGTTTTTTAGGTCATAGTTCAGTTTTTATTATATGTCCAGGGAACATGATGACCCTGGAGTTTAAATTTTATTTTCTTCAGTCTCCGTTATATTTTGGCTATGAGATATTTTCATCTTATCATCTATAATAATTCCTAGTCTGGAAATGAGATATTGTCATCAAATAGCATTGATGCAAAAGAAGAACAGGCTGTCTATTTCCAGCAATAAAATTAAACTTGGATAATTCTCCCTATTAAATTTTCTCTTTAATCATGCTTTCTCCTATGATGATAAGTCAGCAGGGTCGGGGTGGTGAGGAACGGAGGAGAAAAGAAGGTAAAGAGAAAAAATTCTCTCCAATATTTCAGGCCATAAAGTAGAACATTTCCAAATATATAATTTATAAATTTTAATGGCATTTAGTCTATCGTGCAACAGTATATTTAATTTAAATTATTTGTACGTAATTGGTAAAATTGGATGCTATTTAAATTTATAGAACAAGAAATTTAAAAGCCCATTTTCAATTTGAAAGCCTATTTTATGTTAAAGTATGTGATATAAAGCCATAATAGATGACTCAGAGGTGAGACACTGGGTTGAACAGTTAATAAACACACAAATTTAAGGATAAAGTGAAGTATATGTTATTACTTTGTGTCCTGAAAATATTCTCCTATGTACTATTATAGCTTCTACAAATTGGGATAGAAAAAACACATTGAAATAAAACATCTTCAAACCAAGAACACACAGAAAGGGCACATATATTTTCTGAATAAAGTTATGATCAAAACCTTCCTACATAGTGAGTTCAATTACCTTTCCCGTTTTCTCTGGCATGTTGTAATACATTTTATAGTAAAATTTCATGGGATGATAGAGTTTAACTTACAAAAATTTGGACTATTTGGTGGGATTTTTATGATTTCAGATCCATGTATGAATTAATAATCTAATACATATTAGAGACAAACATTTAGATTTCTGTATAGTTCTAACTTTTCTCAGCACATAGCTGGTAGTTGCCTGTGTTTATGGTAAACTTGTCTGTCTACTTCAGAAATCTGTCAAGTTCCTTGAAAGCAGGGACTGTATCTTGCTCAGAGTGTATCTCTGGTATGAAATGAAAATGTGAGTTCCAAGTAGAGGAACCCTACGTTTCCACCCAAATGTGTCCCATATTCCAATTCTTTTTGTATCTAGGAATAAACATTGAATTTTAACATTAATTATTACTGGATTTTAAATTCCACCAAACAAATGACAGAAAAAGATAAATGAACACAGTTTGTGTTACCAGATCTCTATTCCATAGAAAATATTTAAATTTATCTGCAATTCTCAGGACTCTGAACTGGTACACTCATGTCGGGAGAAATTGTATATAGTAAGCGAGTGTAACATCATAAGAAAAACAATTTCACTGCCCCTTCTCTTGTCTCAGAAATCAGAACACATCTTTATTTTCCTCTCTCTGTTCATTATTTCCCACTCAGTCTCAGAGAGTAGATAAAATGTAGTTTGTTAATATATAAAGGTATTTGAGCTAATAATTTATAAGAAATAGTTAAAATCATCCCATATAATATTCAAAGGGAAATTTGAACAAGTGTATCATCTGTTATATATATTCTTCATGTATATACACAGACACATTCAACTAAGTTATATTGCTTGCTAGTAATTAATTAAAATATTAACTAGCATTTATATATGAGGTACTATTTGCCAGTAAGGAAATAAATTATTAAATACTGAGTTAATATTATCTTCATTTTAGAGACATTTTTTGTTGATAATGAGTATCTCTGATAGGTATAATTTTCATAATACATTACATCATTGTTATTCTATTTTCCTTTTGAATAAATAAATGTATATGCATATGCATATTTCTTAACAACTACCATTATCTTTCATAAGAAACAAATTTCTAAGTTTTTATCTTGGTGTGAATTTAATATATTTAAGCACAAATACTAAGGTTTCATTTAAATTAAGAAGAAATTGCATTATATTTCCATTCCTTCCTTTTCTATCAAAGGAGAGACAATATGTAGGCTGTGCTATGATTTAAATTAATCTTTGATATATCATGATGTGTCTCTCTCTCTAGACAAGGAAGATAGTTGAGCAGCTGAGATGGGTTACTTATTCATTCATAATCCATTCATACTACTGAGCTAATTATATAACTTTTCTCTTTTACTCTATTACAGTGAGAAATGGCATAATATGTTTACATATGTTGAACCACAGCCTCTTCTCTGGTGTAAACACAACTTGTTTACATTGTATATTTAAATTTGTTACCCTATATTCTTTGCTAACATTTTATAGAACAATTTTTGCAGCTATCTTCATAAGTAAAATCTTATGGCTATAATATTCTTTCCCATGCTATTCTTGTCTGACTCAAGCATATATTAGCTATATAAAACAAAGTAATAATTGGCATTTTATTCTCCACAAACACTCAAATATTTACAAAGGAGAAAAAGTATCAATAAAGAGCAATAGATAGATTCAGAAGTGGATACTTGTTCAAAAAGAAATTTAATGACTTAGAGTGCCATCACAAATTTTAAAAGGCTAATATATTTTGATTAAAAAAAAGTCCTTGAATGAAATCATTAAGAAAACAAGGATATAACCATAATTAATAAACTAGAACTCTAATAAACACACAAAAGATGTGTTTTTTTTAAATTTGAATAAATAGAAACACCCCTATTATAAACACCTTAATTGTAATTAAGCAGTCCATAAGAAATGGAACATAACTAAACCTACAAACAAAAATTAAGTGATAAGAAATTAAGGAACACATTGTGAAAATAGATTTGAAAATTAGGTGAAATTAAGAACTTCCTTGGCAAAATATAGCCTTAAAACTCATTCAAGAAGATTTAGAAAGCACAAATAGTCCTACCATTTTTAAAGACATGGAATCACAATTATACACCTGTATACACATACACACAGATAAATACACAATGATATAATCTTTATAATTGGTAAGGGTTTAATGCTACTGATTTTTGTTTCTGCTAATGTTGCCATTTTCTTTTGTTTCATAGTTATGATTTTTTCTGTTTCATTCGTTTCATTTATTTTGTTTCATTTGTTATGAGCTCAGTAGTTTTCACTGGGTATTTCCTGTGCCAATTAAGTTGAAAATCTCTTTTTCAGATCAATTTTTTATTTGTTTTTTTAGATACACCAGAGAAATTATGAGCCCCAAAGCAATTCATTATTATTAACTTTTGTTGTTGGGGTTTCAAGAATGGTATGAATGGCATACAGTTACTCTGGAAATGTAGATGTGGCAAAGTGTATGAACATTTTGTATTGGGAAGCTCCTGTGGCTCAGTAAGTAGGGTACTGGCCCCATATGTCATGGTTGGTGGGTTCAAACCTGGCCCCAGCTGAACTGCAACAAAAAAAATAGCAGGACATTGTGGTGGGCACCTGTAGTCCCAGTTACTCGGGAGGCTGAGACAAGAGAATTGCCTAAGCCCAGGAGCTGGTGGTTGCTGTGTGCTGTGAAGCCATAGCACTATACCAAGGGCAACAAAGTGATAATCTGTCTCTTTAAAAAAAAAAAAAAAAAAAAAAAAAAGCAGAAAAGTATTTGCGGAGTGCCTATGGAATGCCTGCACCAAACTAGGTGCCATGAAAAAATACATATAACGATGATTTCCAAAAATGGCAAGAACTAAGT
>CAUYON010186995.1:0-92662 GCA_963573935.1 Arctocebus calabarensis
ACAAAGATAAAGTTGGGGGATTGCAACATCTTTTTAAAACAGTTTTTTTTTTTTTTTGAGACAGAGCCTCAAGCTGTCACCCTGGATAGAGTGCTGTGGCATCACAGCTCACAGCAACCTTCAATTCCTAGGCTCAAGCGAGTCTCCTGCCTCCGCCTCCCAAGTAGCTGGGACTACAGGCACCCGCCACAATGCCTGGCCATTTTTTGGTTGCAGCCGTCATTGTTGTTTGGCGGGCGGGGCTGGATTCGAACCTGCCAGCTCAGGTGTATGTGGCTGGTGCCTTAGCCTGTTGAGCCACAGGCGCCAAGTCTTTAAAACAGTTTTATTGAGATATAATTAACATACTGTAGGATCTACCATATAAAAATGTGCAGATCAATGGTTTTATTGTATTCTCAGGGTCACCATGACCATGATCTGATTTGAGAACACCTTTGTCCCAGGAGAAACCCTATACCCACTGACATTCACTCTTTATGCCCCATCCAGCTCTGGGCAGTGTACATGGCTTGTTCTGGCCATGTATAACTAGAATGATACAATATGTGGCCTCTGGGGACTGGCTGCTTTCACTTAGCAAGGTGTTTTCAAAGTTCCTCTGTGTTGTAGCACGCATCAGCTCTTTATTCCTTTATATTAGCAGATAATACTCTATTCTATGGATATGCCACCTCCTCTGTTCACCCATTCATCAGTTGCTTCCACTTACTATGAGTAATCCAGTGGTATCTTAAACATCTAGAGGCTTTGTTGTTGGCCTGGCTGCCAGGGGCCAGTGGTGGCTGCTCTGTCTTCAGGAAGGTTGTCCCTGGCTACTTTGGAGAACATGGGGCTTGGAGGTGAGGTGGATAGCTCTGCAGCTTTTGTTCCTGTTTCCATGGGTTAGCTATGGCCCGTCGTGGTGTGGAGACTTTCTTTTCCCGCAGGAGCAGCCAGAGTGTGGGGCCTGCTGGGCTGGGGGCCTACTAGGCTGGGCCTCAGGGTTCTGATCAGAGGTTCTCATTTGGGAAGTGGACTTGAAATCCCTTTCTGGGCAGAGTATGGGGGCAGGATGAGGATCAAGGCAGAGCAGGTGGAGGCTCCCGAACTTGTCTTCAAAGCAGAGGGGGAGAATCAACACCCGTGGAAGGAAGAGCAGAGTCCAGAATGGGGCTCTGTGTCCTCAGCCTTCCTACCTGCTACTCCTCCAGACCCAAGACCAGGGGAGTGGTAACACTATCCGCCCAGACTGCCCGATATGCCTCAGCCACTGGGTGGCATTGAGCAGCCACCAGGGACCTCTGAGCCTGAGTCCTGTTCTGAAGAATAGGATGAGGCCTGCCCATTTCCTGGCATTGTCATGAAACTTCAATAAGCTGATGGTAGTGAAAATGGAGCACTGTAGCCATACAAAGGGTCATTTTCCTTGTATGTTGGTACAGACTCTCAGGTCCTCCCTTTGCCATAGGGATAGGCCCTCCTATCTTTGAAGCTAGGTAAATTGAGGCATAGAAAGCCATCTCAGCCACAGAGCCAGCAGGGTCAGAGCCAGGACCCTGCCCAGTGTCAGGACAGACCCCGCGCCCTGAGCTGCCTTCCAGAGAAAGTGTGCCCCCTGCCCCCTGCTGAGAGGGAGATGCGCCAGGAGGACCCCACTGTCTGCGCAGTGCCAGGGATGTGTGAAGAGGACCCGAGTCCCTCGGTGACGCCTCTGCCTCCTTCTCTCCATGATGTTCCTGGCCTCTCATGCTTTCTCCGGGGGGCCCAGGGGCTCTCACCTCTCTGGCCCCTGCAGAGACATGTGCCCCTTGCTTCTGGCCCCACTGCCTGGTGGAAGTTTTGAGATTCCTCCTGCTCAGTACAGAATGAGAGGCTTGGGGGAATCTCCCGCTCACCCCACGGCACTGACCCAGGTGACAGACAAGGGGATAAAGGCCAGGGAGGCCTGACGTAGGGGAGACAGGGCTGGGACAGTGGGCAGTGGCAGCAGGGCGGACATAGCAGGCAGTGAGGGGTGATGGTGCTGAGTTTGCCGGCAGTGGGAAAGGAGAGCCTTGGCCAAGGTGAGATTGTCCTGGCCCCACTGAGTCGCTGGTGTTGCTGGGAGCATGGAAGGGCTGGTCTCCAGGCCCCTAGGTGGTGACGAGAGTGAGGTAGGCGGCTTCCTCCCAGCCTGGCTGGTTTGGGAATTGCGTTTTCCACAGCTCAGGCAGCTTCCTGCTGTGACTAGATTTCTCCTTCTGTCTTTGGAGGGCAGCCCCGCCTGGAGGCTAGCGTTGTGTGGCCCACAGGGGCAGGCATCCCAGCTGGTAGCAGCGTCCTGGCCCAGCGACTCCCCGTGCACCTGCAGGCCTCCAGGCTGCTTGCTCTGTGCTGAGCTCCTCACAGACACCAGTATCTGCAGCCAGTTTCATCTGCCCACTGGGATCCAGGGGATGAGAGGGTTTTGGCGGAAATGAGCTTCATGTCCAGCTCCTGTCAGCATTTCTAAGGGGAGACGCTCATTAAAGGCTCCCTGTGCAGCCCCTGCCTGCTTGCTCAGCCCGAGTGACATGGGTAAGGCCCTTGTTCCTCTTTCCCTGACTCGTCCAGGTGGCTGGATGATGCCCCCTGCATCCCCTGGCAGTTGCTGGCATCTTCAGGCAGAGCCATGAGTAACGGCCGCTGTCGGGGGCCCAGGCTCGCTCCCCAGCTCCTGACAGGCTACCGGTGCTTTATGGCTGGAGGAGGATATGAATCCTTCCTCCATCTCCCTTGACGGTGGTGCTCTGGCTCTGGGAGGCCTAAAAATGGCTCTGCTGAGGAGCTGATGCAAAGCATGGAATGCAAAGGGGGGACAGGGTCACAGGAAAGGGCTCTGCCCTGGGTGCCTCCTGCTTGGGCAGGACACCTGCAGCTGTTGTCTCATCTCTCTCACATGTCAACACTGTGTGGGAGAGACGGTAAGAGTCAGAGAGGTTGAGCCACTTGCCCTAGGTCACACAGCAGAGGTGAGGGTGGGGCAGGGATCTGAATCCTGACTTGGAGGTCTGTGCTTCTGCTACTGTGCTCTCCAGCCTTCCCATGGCTTAAATTTTGGGGTGGTCTCTGGGGGATATTTAGGTAAGTTACAAGGCACAAACCTGTCAAAGTTGGAGCTCTAACCGAAGTCTGCCTTCTGCCGGCTCGTCATCCTCCCAGGGCAGGGAGAATTCGTTAGTGGGTGCCTAGGGGAATTTGGAGGGGGTTTGTTATGGTCTTTCTCCAGGTGCGAAGCTCCCCAGCAGAAGTTGTTGTGATTCCTTGCACAGTGTTGATGCTGCAATAGCATGTTTTCAGTGCACAGTGGTGCCCTCTCAGTCTGGATCCTGCAGAGCACTGGCACGATGATGGGGCTGGCAGGCGTGCGGCAGCATTACTGTGCCCCAGGGCCTTCCTCCTGTCCTCTCACTGGTCCTGACTCTGCCCCCTACTCCTGCCTCTTGTCTGCTAATCTTCGGCAGGCACTGAGCTGTATGTTTTACCTGTGGCATCGACTTTGTCTTAATTCTCACCATTCTCCTCAAAAGTATTCTCTCCATTTTCCAAATGCAGAAAACGGAGCTCTGAGAGCACCCTTCGCTTGCCCAAGTTCACACGCTGTTCCTCCCTCCAGGGGCGGGATTGGGGCTGCCCATGACAGTGCTTTCCCCACTGTCACCCCAGCCTTCAGGGGAGGAGGAGCCAGGAAGAAGCAAGAGTGTGAAACATCAGATATCCCCTCTGCCCCCAGGGCCCCAGGGGTTCCAAGCTGGATACCTGGGCCGTGTATTCTGTGGGAGTCCGGAGCCAGGAGGTCTTGGGGCTGATCTGGGCAGGAGAGGTCAGCTTGGGACTCCAGCCACCCATCTCCCCCACTTCTCTCCCAAGGAAAAGCTGTGCCAGCATGGAGGCACGAGCACTTCATCTGCCGGCAGGCGGGGAGGAGACGAACCGCTCTGAACGTGCTTGCGGTTTTTCACTGCTCTCTCCCTTCTCATCCTTGTGTGTTCTGGAGATCGATACAGACAAAGGGGAAGTTATTCCCAGGAGAGGAACTGGCCACGTAGTTTTAACAAATACACTTAGTTCTTCTTCACTGGTCCTCCTCACTCTCCTCTGGTTGCATAAATGCCATTTCCATGAAGCAAGGTCAGGTTGTGGTGTTGAACTGGGAGCGCGGACTGCCGGTGTAGACCTCCCAGTGCGGCTGAAGCTGGCAGGATCTGGTAGGACAGTCTTAGTTCTACCAGCAGGACAGAAATCAGCTATATTATATCAACCTGTAAACACCAGGTCTTGTCTATTCGATAAGCTAGTTGAATAACCTGAGGGCATTAGAGGTTGATTTTCAAATGTTTCGCCCAGTGGATTCATTTTAGTTCAGTTAAATTCCCAGATATGAATTGGGTGGAAGTGGAGCACATCTGGTTTGGGGGGACCAGAGGTTGGAACGGGGTTGAGGCAGCCCCTACTGATTCACTTTCCTCTCGCACCACCGTGCATCTGGGGCTCTGAAGATGCCCAAAAAGTACTGCAGTGGTTCACCCTGGAGGTTGCTTCTAGATGTGATATTCTAGAAATTTACCATCTTGTTTCATGCCTGTGACTAGACTGTGCAGGGAGCTAGGGAAAACTGTGTGGGCAGAGACCTTACTTTACGTTTGATTTGTGTCCTTGCACACAGTAGGAACATGGCAGCAGATGGTATGCAGTTGAGCATCAATCTCCTTTGCCACTAAAATCAAGGGTTTGCAGCACTTTCTCCAGGGGAGAGAGCCACTACCCACTGGTCTGGATGTGACATCCATCCTGAGCGCTCGTGGAGCCAGCCTTGAGCTTTGTCACTTGTCCTCTCTTGCCATCTGTACAGGGGAACTCTTTGCCCAACACGGATGAAATGAGAATGAAAGTCCCCTCCCGTAGAGTTGTCTTCTCAAGTCTTTTGCATCCAGGCAAAATTATATTTAAGTACTACCAGGCATGAATTCAATTCATTTTCAAGAATTTATTGAAACCATTTGTTTTAGGAGCTGTGTTAAATGCCAGGGTGTGAATAAATGCACACTGTGATCCTGCCTTCAAGCACTGTTCAGTGCGGGTGGCAGCAGTAGGCGCCTGGGGGTAGATGACAGGGTTATAAGATATGATGGTGAGTGCTCAGAAAAGCAACAGGTTAGAGCAGTCTGCAAGGACTCTATTCTGAAAGGGAGAAGGAACAGGGGCTAAAGGAAAAGCAATAAAGAAAAGAAAATTCCAGGTTGAAGGATAGCGTGAGCCCACCCTTGGAGGCATTGTACATGTGCCTGTTTCTAAGATTGCACAGTAGTCTGGGCTGCTCAGACTGCTGGGATTCTTGGGGAGGGTAGCTTGAGGTGAGACTAGCCAATGAGTTTGGGTCCAAGTGGGAAAGGCCATTGGAGCTATAGGATAGAGGGTTTGTTTCTAGGAGGGGAATTTACAGCCATTGCCCAGTTTTAGGGAAATCACCCTGACAGTATAATGTTTTTGAGAGTGCATATTGGAGTGGGGAGGAAGGGGGTTTCAGTTGTTTTGGGGAGTAAAGATGGGAGCCTAGGCTAAGATGGGATGACTTGATTTAAAATGGGAGAGAGAGCAGGGTGAATGCTGGAGATATTTGGAAGCAAAATTAATAAACTCATCATTGGATATGTTGTCTGAGAAAGAGCAATGAAAGGAGAGGCCAAGTTTCTGGCTTGATAAACTGGATGGAGACAGGAACTTACTGTTGAAATTGGGGTTGGGTGGAGAAGAAGCACCTTGGTTGTGGGAAGTGGAGATATGCTTGTAGATATGTTGAGTTTGAGAGGCCTATGGGCCATCCCAATAGGATGTCTGGAGGGGGAGGCCGGTGCTCAAGAGAGAGGCGGGGAGCATGGGTGATAGATCGCTGACCACAAGGGTGTGGATGGCCCAAATGGGATCACTTGAAGGAAGGAAGAGAAATGCCAATTCAAACGGGAAGGGAGAGAGCTCAGATGGAATGTACAAGGAAGAGCGGGAAAGAGGCCTGCCTTCTCTTAAAAGCTTCCTGGGAAGAAAATCTGCAGTTCACAAAGCAGCCTCCACCAGTCCTGTGGCAATAGAAGCCCACCACCTTGCTGTGTCCTGGGGCTTCCCTAGAGAACCCCTAGCCAGGTAGAGTCCAGTCCAGACACAGGATGCAGCAAGGCAGAGCCAGGTGCTTCTGTCGCATTGGCTGCCTTTGGGCCCCTCGCTGGCTTTCCTTGGAGAGAGGTGACCTGCTGGGCCCCAAGCACTGGAACTAATCGAGAGAGCTGTTTAACTTAAGCACATGGCCCCAGCTGTGCTGTGGCTGGGCCCCGGGGTGTCGTGTTGACAGCCGCTAGCCCATTAAAGGTGCAGCTAGACTGGTGAGGCACAGTCCTAAGGAGCTGCTATTAACAGCATTTAATAGCAGGACTGTAGTTAATGGTTAGCAAATGTTTTATGAACAGGTTCGTGGTGCTCTGTAAAGGCTGATTCAGTTTATTCGCAATGGATTTGCTTTTCCCTGGTAAGCTTAGGAGTGTATAATCAGTTCTTTCCCTCCGCTGAAGAGCTTCCTCTCTGGTAGGAGTGGGACCTGCTTAAACTGGCCCTGTTTGAGTGAAAGAGGGCTTGTTCTGAAGGAGGACTTGCTGGGCTTGTATGTGCCTGGAGTCTTGCAAAGTGGAGATCAAAGTGACTTGTTTCTTTTGGGCGTAGAAACACAATCTGGAAAAGCTTATGGTCAGGATAGATTCTACCTGGCTTGGTTGGGGAAGCTCTTTGGTTCTGGTCTTGGCTGGAACGCTGGTTTCCTCCTCATCTTTGCACAAGCCCTGTAATCTTTCTGCCTCTGGTCTCAATGAAGTGTTTTGAAGGCTAGGGAACGGCAGGAGTGTGGATGATGAAAACACCAAGCATTCAAGGAGAGTTGGGAATTCCGAGTGAAAGGGCAGGGGAAATGTAATTGGGCATTGTCTCAGTCTGTTCTGGCTGTTGCAACAAAATGCTTTAAGCTAGGTTGATTATAAACAACAGAAACTTATTTCTCACAGTCCTGGAAGCTGGGAAGTCCAAGATGAAGGCAGAGCATCCAGCATCTGGTGAGGACCCGCTTTCTGGCTTATACACAGCCCCTTCTTGCTGTGTCTTAACATGGTGTCAGGGGCAGGAGGTCTCTCTTGGGCCTTATGTGAGATGATCCCATCCTGAGGATCCCATTCTGAGGTTTCTGCCCCTGTGACCTAATCATCTTGAAAGCCCCACCTTCCAATACCATCACTTTGGGAGTTAGGGTTCCTACATACGCATTTTAGGGGGATACAGACATTCAGACCACAATAACCATCATCCATAAATTAAGTTGAATTTCTGATAGTATTGATTCAGGATAAATAACATTTTTAGGATGGATACATAAAAGCCTTAGACTACGTCTATTCAAAATAGAAATGGGCTATGATTTCTGTTTAGAACTAACACTGTTTTTGTTTGTTTGTTTCCATTAATGCTGAATATGTAAGGAGGAGGTCATAGCCACCGGGTTGGCTTCCTTTCGCCCTTAAAGCCAAGGTCAGTAATCTGTTGTCTCCTGGGAAATAGAGAGGTTAAGATTTCCAACCCTCCAACTTGTCCTTAAAGATGTTTCTTTCATCTGTGTACTTTTTACTGAAATTATTTTTACTAAGTCACACAATGAAACCACACTCAGTGCTGAGTAGAGAGACAGAAGCCTGCATTTCTTCAAGCCATTTCTGTTTCTCAATGGAAAGGCCTCTCTCTGGCTTCCGAGGTACTGAAGGGTTTTGGTTGCGTCTTTTGTGTCTGCTATTTTAGGTCTTTCTGTTGGGAAAGAATTTGAGAGATTGCTTAGAAAACTTGTGAACCAGGCCTTGTACTGAAATTTAGTGGATGTATAACTTTGGATACGTTCTTAATATCTCTGAACTTTGTCTCATTCAAGACACTAAGTAGTATAAAAAGGCTCCCTTCACAATATTATGGAGATCAAACGGGACACTGGAAATGAAAGCTCAGTGCCTGTGCCCGCTGTGAGCATTTACTGTCAATGTGGGGAAGGAAGCCGGTGAAGAGGAAGTCTACGGGTGTCAGCTAGTCTTGCTCCCCTGGGCTAGCCTGACCTCCTCCTTTCTCCTGGGGAGCTCCTATTGGCTGCTGAGTGCATTTATAGGGCAGATGTCTTTGAGCTTTTTGTGCCACCAAAAGACCTCCCCCAGCGAGGTCCTGGCTGTCCTGGTCAAGGCAATGCTCAACATGTTTGCTAAGAGTAAGCTGCACGGTATCCTGTCTTCAGAGTCCCCTGCCAGCCTGTGGCTCTGCGTTGAAAAGGGTCAAAGAAAACCTCTGGTGGAGAGCAGAGGGAAGGGCAAAGGGAGCACAGCCAGGAGGTGTGACATCAACATCAGGGCCTGGCCTCATGCCTGTCAGCTGCACTGGTGTCACTGGCTTCAGGAGAGTGTGGGCTCCATGACATTAGGCTCAGTGAGGAGAAAAAGAAAAGCATCTGGTGTTAGCTCCCCCTGCTGGTTGTGAAAGGGCTGTTGGCTCTCGAGTGCCACTGGAGCCAGCGCCCCAGCGGCCAGGCTGGTGCTCCCAAGCTCTACTCTGACGTGATGCCACTCTTGCAGGTGTTCGGAAGTGTTGTTTTCATCTTGTCACCACCTCGAAATTGCAGCAGTTGTGAGACCTGCTGCTAGATCTTATTCAGTGCATCGCTAAATAAAGGCATGTGCTACTATAATAGAAGTTTAAAAAGTATTTTGAAAAACTGCATTTTGGTATAACTTATTTCCTTTGTAATGCTATGCATTTGACTTTATGAATTTGTGAGCGTGATTCCGGGGAAGGATGCGCAGGCTTCCCCACAGCATGAACACGCACAAACGACTCAGAGAACCTGGGCTGGATGATCTTGGCCGTATGTTCACCTGCGATCGTAGGTACTAGATTGTGGAGGGTGTCTCTGGGTCGTAAGGCCTTCCGGGGCTCCCCAGGAGCTGAGGTCAAGGCCCTGGACCATGCTCCAGGGGTGTCCCTGCAATAGTTTAGGTTCTTTTTGCCTTTGGATGCTCTGATTTAAACATTAATCCTTTTTCATGGTCACTTCTGAGACATGTCCTCAGAAAGGAGAGTAGGGACGGATGAGCCTGAACCTACTGAGTGGACAGGGGTAAACCTTCAACTTGGCATTTCCTCTAGGTGGAATCCACACATCCTCTGTCTGCTCTGGAATCACTTGGGAAGCTTATTAAAGTGTGGACTCCTACAGCTCCACCCTGACACCTGCTGAATCACAATTTTGGGAGCAGGGCCTAGGAATCTGCATTTCATAAGCTTCTTGTATGGTACTTGAGAACCATAACTGCTGCTGTCGATTGTCTGTGCCCTGAGGGCTTTTAATTTGACCCTGAAGTTGAAAATATTAATTGAATTTTCAGCAACACATCTAGTTTCTAAACCACTGCACTCTCCTTAGGTTGAAAGATGCTAGCGAGGGAATCATCATTGCTTTTAGCATCGTCTTGGTCTCTTCTTGCTTCTGTCCAACATGACTAGAGGTCCTGTCGTCCAGCTGGGCTGTAGCTCTTTCCTATCCTCTCTGGCCGGGCCTCTTTTCATAAGAGAAATAACATAGTCAGTCACCATACTAATTGGGTCTTTCCCCTGCTGCTCTGGAAGGCAGAAGTAAGTTTCCACTGTTAATTTCCCTGGAGTGGCCACTCTGGGGATCTGTTGTCAGGGGCAGGCTGGCCAGCCGGAAGCCAGTCCCCTTTGCAGTGAGGCTGCTCAAAGCCTTCCCATCATAGCAGCGGGTTCCTACCAGGACTCAGTGCCCTGCGGGGATCAGTGATAGACATTCAGTGGCAGGGGCCTGCCAGAGCTCAGAGATCAGATAATGGCATAATGGCCCCTTTGGCTTCCCATATTTGGAGTCTCAGTTGACCTGGGCTGTTCTGTTTTGACCCCGAAGTTTTGCATTCCAAGACCATTATTTGATCAAATGAAATGACAAGGCTGTGGCTTTATGTAGTGCCTTTAATTTAAGAATTTAAAGTGCTATTCAAAGGTCAGAGCTTCCAGAGGGTAAGTGCTCACGTCATTTATGCTTTTGAGACATTAGAATAAATGAAAAGCAGCATGCCGGCCCCCCACTGACGGGTACTCTCTCCAAATCTTCATTAGCTCTTCTGAAGACTGCCAGTGTTTTGTGGATGATCCATTTGAGAGCCGGCGAGCCTACAGACACGCAGTATCTGTGCTGCGAATAATAATTTCAGCTTTCATTTAAATTGCTCCTTTTCCCGAGTATGATTTCTTTTATGAGCAATATTTTTATGGCTGAGTCTCATCCTCCTTCGTCCGGATAGTTTAGTGGATGAAGCCTGGCCTGCGGTTTGCTGCCTGTGGCTCTCTATGGCCTCAGGCCTGGTCCAGCCACCGAGGAAATAGGTAGCTATTCTCAAGTCTCTTGTCCTATGAGATCCCTTCGGCGCTTTGTATTTAGCTTCTTGGTGTCCTGTTGTCAAAGATTTTATCCATGAAATAAATGGCCCTGACGTCATGATGTTTTTGTTTTCCCCCTTTTGATAAGAAAAATATATTTACTAATTAGAGTTTCCGATTAGCATGGGAATCAGTTATACTGAGTTGACAATCATTCCAGTCAAAGGCAAAGAAATGTGACATTTTATTTTTCCTGTGGGACTTTATCAAGGGTAAGCAAATAAATGAAGCCTGTTAGGCTCTGGAATTATATCGAAAATAGCCTGCAGTGATCTGTTACGACTTTCAAGGGCCCCTGGAGATCGGTCAGTACAGGATGGGTGCTCTTTCTGTTCCCTCTCTACTTCATTCATTAGTGGAGTAGAACGGGATAGGGTCGGTGTTGTGCTGGGTTTGGGAGGAGAACGTTGAATGAGACAGACAAGAATCTGCTTTGGCAGAGGACAGATGACCAAACAAGGAAAGGCCAGGCATTGATAAATGTCACAATAACAATAAAACAGGATGAGTTGATGGGTAGGGAGAGGCCACTTGAGATCAGGAAGTTGAGGACAGCTGCTTGGAAGAGGGGACATTTAGGTGGGGGCTGGAATGACAGCAGGAGCCAGCCACACCAGGATTATCTTTGGACACATTGACAGGATGGCCAGAGTAAGTCCACACATATATGTAAATGTGGCTTCCATCTGATCTCAAATCATTTTTTTTTTAAATTATAATAGCCATTAAGAAGACAGCTCACCCCCAGGGATCAAGACATTCACCAACTTTCCTTGAAGTAGCTTGTTCATTTGTCTCTGTCCCTAAATAACGTGAGATCTCCTTGTAGACAGGGCCACTGCCTTGCTCTCTGCCACATCCACAGAGTCTAATGCAGTGCTTGGCATGCAGTGGGCCTCATTGAGCCAGGCCTGGGGAGGCGTCCAGGAAATTTAGTGGGCGAATGAATGAATGAACAAACAAATAATGTTGATTTTTCACTTTCCTTGGGCTTTGCATGATAACTCTGTAGAGGGGTTCTTACTAAATGGTGGCGGGGGCTTGAAGGTGGACAAGAACTGGCAAGAGAAGTCAAGCAGGGTCTTAGCAGCTGTGATCAGATTTGCTAGTCCCATGAATGCTATGATCTAAAGATTGGCATGAGAAGAAAAGATTTACTTCTTAGTGAAATATTAATGCTCTACTTGTCTCTTTTGAGAAGGCAGGGATGCCAGAATGGTGAAGAAGCGCATCTAACCAGAAGCTAATTGTTTTTGGACTTTCAGCTCCTGGGAAGCAGTGACTATAGGGAATGCTGGTAATGGAAGCAGATAACTGCTTCCTAGTGCAGGCAGCACAGTCCTGGGATTCAGGCCACAAATGGAACAGGTGGTTCAGGGAAGTAATGAGATTTCCAGTGTGGCATGGTCCCTGATGGCGTTTCTGTGGGCCTTATTTTGAAAGGTGGTCTTACTCCGGAACCAGACTTGTCCAAAATCTGCTCCATAGCTATCAGGGTTGGAGCTGGGTGGGGCAGGAGGACAATATGGGCAGGTGGGGAAAGACTGGGGTCAGAGGACCTACGCATGTATGGGAAGAACTCACCCAGCTGGAGCTGCTAGTTGGTGAGCTGACACCAGCAACAAGTACAGGGTGCAGGCATATTAGTCTTCAGTTACTGATCCACTGGAGAGGATGGTGGCACCCACGGTAAAGTGGCCGACACCCTGGGCAAATAGTGTCCTCTATCTATTTAGGACTGGGGCCAGACTCTCCTCCACTGCTAGCAAGACAACAGGTCACCCCGTTATATTTGAATTTCAGAGAAACAATAAAATTTTTAAAATCATGTGCTGCAAAATTGCATGAGATATTGTGTAGAAGAACTGAAATTTGTATTTAGTTGCGTGTTTTATTTTTATTTGCTAAATCCAGCAGCCCTAGTTTGAAGGCAAAAGGCAGAATCTGCCAAAGAGGTCCTGGGTTTCTAAAGTGCTGGCTGTTTGTCCTGTCCTCTGCAGTTATGGCTAATCAGTGCAGGAGTTTCACTTCTACCTCTCTGAGCACATGTCCTTCCTGGGCTTGCATTTGGGTGAGGGCAGGAGCTGGAGTGGAAGGCCGATGAAGAGGGAAGGGATGTCGGTCATGACCAAGTGGAGGAAGGATGCCCTGGTGTCTCCCAGGAGGCCAGGCCTCCATGGGGAATGGACTGCTGCTCTCGGCAGCCCTGTTTAAAAAGTGTCTCAAATGCAGGGTATCAGCCTCTGGATGTGCCCAGGTTCTCACTCTATTATTTGGCTTGTAGGGTGTGCTATAGTGACCCATAGGCTGTGACCTCTGGGATGTTATCCACCCACCTCTAAGGGTCACAGCCATCTCTGTCAGATGAAGGTTCTCTACTCTGTACAGCAGGGAAACTGAGGCTCACAGGAGCACAGGGAGATGAGTGCCTCATTCTGGGTGAGGTGCTGAGGCTGCAGGTCTCAGACTCCTGGGTCAGGGAGAGCACCCAGGCCCTGGGCAGCTTCATGGATGCTCCTTCTGTCTTTGCATTGATGGATCTGCGGGCAATGGGGTGCCTCAGGAGGGCATTCAGCCTGTGCCAGTGTGTTGGATACCTTTGACTCAGTGGGGATTCCTCCTTGGCAGGGGATACATTGGCCTCCCTGCTGGGAAAATTCTGAAAAGTCAGCTCAGGGCACATGTGGCTGGGGGTAGGGGATAGGATGTTGAGTGACATGTTTTTTTTTGAGTTGAGAATGAGAGTTAGTGGGGGAGGGCGGTGGATGTCCAAGAAGCTATTTCTGAAACTGTTGTCATTTACTGTCACTTTTGGAGACAGGGAAAGACATCCTCGAATACAATCAATATGAAGTCTTTATTTCGGTGATTGAACGATGAAGTGATGAAAGCCCTGGCAGAGGGTGTCACAGTCTCTAAACCCACAGAGGGACGGCAACAGGGCAGCACAGGGAGGAGGTGCCTCGGACCCCTGCCCAGGATCGCTGGGCCCTCTGCTGCCCGTGCATTAGCTGGAGTTTAGAGAAACAGAAAGAACCAGGATGAGAGAAAGAGTGAGAGATTGATTCATTTTAAGGCATTGCTCGAGCAGTAATAGGGGCTGGCAAGTCCTAAGTCCACAGGGCAGGCTGGCCTCCTATAGGAACCTTGGTCTTTGCTCTTAAGGCCTTTAACTGATTAGGCAGGGCCCACCCACGTGGTAGAGGGTGATCTGCTTGAATCAAAGTCTGGTGGTTGCAGATGTTAATCACTTTGAAAAATATCTTCACAGCAATATCTGGCTGGTGTTTGCCCAAACAACTGGGCACTGCAGCCTGGCTCCATCAACACAGAAGATCCTGTGCATCTTGGTCTGTGTGCCCACTGCCTCCTGACAGTGGGAGGGGGCTGTGCTGTTACCCTGCATGGGAAGATAGCCAAAAAGGAGTGTGACTACATGTGTTCAGAGACAGAAACTTGGTGGGAACTGGAAGGTTTCTCACCCAGTGCTTCCCATGGCCTCTGTCCCCTGGACTTTTCACCCAGGTGGTGCAGCGTCTCCTTGCCTGATGCCTTTACTTACATCTCTCCCTCCCAGGTCCCCTGAGCTCTTTTCCTCTTTAGTTTATAACCTGGCTGTGACTTGCAGGCTACTTCTGGGGTGGAGTCCTACACAGGGATGTTCCCTGTGGGCACTGGGCTGCCCCCAGAGGCCACTGTCCAGGATAGAGAATCCCTCGCTGCCAAGAAGATTGCACATGCAGTTTATGGTTATGTTTTAAAACATAAACTTTCCAGTTCAGAATAATCTTAGATTTACAGGCTGGGTATGGTAGTTTATGCCTGTAATCTTAGTGCTCTGGGAGTCCCAGGCAAGTGGATCGTCTGAGCTCAGGAGTTTAAGACCAGCCTGAGCAAGAGCGAGCCCCTATCTCTACTAAAAATAGAAAAACTTGCTGGTCATTGTGGCAAGCCTCTGTAGTCCCTTGGGAGGCTGAGGCAGCAGAATCTCTCATGCCCAAGAGTTTGAGGTTATTGTGAGCTACGATACCACGGCTCTAGCCTGGGCAACAGAGTGAGACTCCATCAAAAAAAGATAAAAGAATAATTTTAGATTTTCAGAAAAGTTAGTAAGGTGATGGGGAATTCCCACATACTCCTCACCCAGTAAACCCTAAAGTTATCACTCAAGGTTATTGTGGTACATTTGTCTTAAGTGAAACCCATCAGAGTGCATCACTGTCAACTAAACTCCAGACACACACAGATTTTACTAGTTTTCCTGCCAATGCCCCTTTTCTAGTCCTGGCTCCGAGCCAGGCCTTGCTTTGGTTTAGTGCCCCTTCCTGGGCAGGCTTTGTCTGCCGCTCCTCTTCCCTTCCCTGCCGTGTGCCCTCGTTCCCTCCTCAGCTTCCTCTGCAAGCTCCCCGTGTGTCTGCTGATCAGTTCTCAGAGGCCTGACCCAGTCCTTTCTAGGAAGAAGGGAGCCGCCTTGGCCGCCTGGTAAATATTTTACAGCATCTAATGGAATCAAGTTGTTTACTCTGCAGGAAATAGAAAGGCATTAGTTAAGGAAAGTAACAAGCTGGCTGTTGCTGACGCTTCAGGTTGAGCGAGGGGCCTGGGAGCTTGAATGATTTCCACTTAAGGAGTAGTAATGCTGGCCTGCAGCTAGAACATCCCAGAAGGGGTTTGCTCTGCTCTAACTTGGGGCAGGATTCCGGCCACCAAAGTGCCAAAGGGCTGGGACGCAGGAGCCGAGCTCCCTGCAACCTCAGATGCATGGGAGACCTTGCTGGGTTCCTGCTTAACTCTGTGCCCTCAACATTCCCATGCAAACCTCATTCCTAAATAGTTCTCCCCTGGGCCTTTCCGTCCTTCGCTGACTCTCCCAGCCTGTTCCCTTTGGTGTGGACACTATTCTGAGTCAGTGATGTCTGCACTGGGGGAGCCCCCGCCCCTTACCACACATCTTCCTTGTCTGTGGCGAGAAGGAAGCACACGGAGTGACTTGGGACTGCTCGTGGTGGGTGCAGAAGGTGGGACCTCATGCATCCCGTCCCTGCCCCGGGCATTCTTTCATACTCCTTTTGCCCTCCCACCCCCACCTCTTGGTCCGGTACTTTTCCATACTTTGCCCCCCAAGAGTTTCATTTCATAGAAGAGTGAAATAAAAATGTTTATTATTATTTAAAGCAAGGCACATAAAGGCTGTCATAAATTGTTTGGATGCCGTTTATAAGCCGTGCTTGCAGTAAAGTTTAATGTGAAGTCAGAAGGGAATCAGTAGAGGAGGCTGTACAGAATCCTGAGCAAGGGGGAATGGATTTTAGAGGATTGGAACCGGGGATTGTAACTGGATCCCCTCCTTCCAGCCAGGTGGTCTGCTGCTCTGAGAAGACCGCGGTCTGCTTTAGTCCTCTTGGCTTGCTCTGTGGCAGCTTCTCCCTCCTTGAAGCCGGAGCACTGTCCCTGAGATGGGCTCCATTGTGGTTCCAGATGCCCTGGCTCACCAGCCACCAGCCTCCACTCTAGCCTGGCTGGCCCCTGTCACCAGGGAGCCACACACCTGAGCAGTCCTGGCTCTGGCTGGGAGCATCCAGGAGCCCTTGGCTGGACTTCGGGGATTTTTGCAGTGCATGGGGTCACCTATTTGGGTAGTGCTTCATGATAATCATTCACCCTCTGAGCATTTAGGAAGGATGAGCTTGTATGTGATACTGTAGGACAAGCTGGAGACTCAGACCCTGTCCCTAAGTAGGGGACTCTGAGATGGATAACGCTGATGTAGGCAGACGCACAGCTGGGCCCCTGGTAAAGCAGACAGGACTGAACAGAAAGGATAAGAGTGGGTCATGGTGCTGCCCCGTGGAGAACCAGCTGGTCCAATGTCCGTTCTTGCGAGGACAGAAATGTCTGTGCTCCCTCCCTCCTGTTCGTGAGGAAGGCTGGCTGGCTGCGGGGAGGCAAGGAAGGGGGCTGGATCTGTGGACTGGGGGTGCATTTGGCCCCTGAAGGGGCCTGCGGGAGTGGGGTGAGCAGGCCAGGCCGAGGGCACAGCCAAGTCCTGCTGAGTGGCTGGGGAGGCAGGGTCAGTGCTGGTCACAAGGGCAGCTGAGGGTTCTCTGGGGCCCGGAGCTGGCCTGGCCTGGGAGGAGGAGCTAGTACCAGCAGCACCATGCACAGGTGTCAGCATGTCCCTTGGCACAGCACGTGGGTGGGGCAGACCTGTGAGCTCCTGGCTCAGGGCAGGGCGTGGAGGGGCGGTCGTGGAGAACTTCCAGGAAGGACACGGCATGGCTGCAGGAGGCAGACAGGCAGGTGGGGGTAAGGGGCGGTTCCCAGGCCTGGTGCTCTTTGGCACCGTTTTTATTTTTTGCTCTCAAGAATCTGTCCGTTTAGTGCGTTAGCATCTGGGGAGGGGTTTCCCCCAGCCTTCGGCTTCTAGGCTAGGTCTTGCAATCCAGCTGCCTGAGGGCTGTCAGCCAGCAAAGTAGAGCCCCCTTTCCTTTTGCCTTCTCCCTTCTCAGGGCCCTCACAGGGAGGACTGGCTGGTGTAAGGCACATTTAGGCATTTCTGTGGCCTTAGTCAGAAGCCACAGCACCAGCAGGGCCTTGGTCTTGGATTTCTAACAGAAAGCAAGAAGAAAGACAATGTGGTTAACCTCCCTCCACTCACCCCAGGCGGGCAAGTCATACATGGGTGATAAGGGGATCCCCGACTCTGCACACCCGCCTCTGGGTCCATGATTATTGTATCTGGGCTGTTTCTCCTGGCCCAAGGGCATTTGGAGGCATCTTATGTGCTTAGCAGCTTTGGACTAAAATGGTCCAAATCTACCTATTATGGACCCTAAGCTGGAGCCCCAGGGGGCTGGTGGGAGCCCAGAGTGTGTGGGGTGGTAGCACTGCAGTGAGCCTGGAGATGTGCAGGAGTGGGCCAGCACTGGCACCGCAGCACGGCCCCCACTGAGTGTGGTTCCCTTTGTGGTCCCAGGTGGGAAGAAGACTTCATCACCTCCTTGTCCCTTAGGGCACAGGACTTACCTGCAGAGATGGTGCAATGCACGCCCCAGGTTTCTGATTCACATCTGAGCTGTGGCCCTCCTGGGTGATCCTGATGTGCAACTAGTTTGGGAGCCCTTGCTTGAGCCCACTTTCTCTCTGGACACTAACCCTGGAGGTCACCAGCTGAGGATTTCAAGGAGTTTGGGTCTGAAAGGGAGATTAGAGAACACCTTGCCAGGTGCAGTGGCTCACTCCTGTAATCCCAGCACTCTGGGAGGCCGAGGCAGGTGGATTGCCTGAGCTTACAGGTTCGAGACCAGCCTGAGCCAGAATGAGACCTTGTCTCTAAAAATAACTGGGTGTTGTGGTAGTTCCAGCCACTTGGGATGCTGCGGCAAGAGAATCACTTGAGCTAAGGAGTTTGAGGCTTTGAGGTTGCTGTGAGCTATGACACCATGGCACTCTACCGAGGGTGACAAAATGAGACTCTGTTTAAAAAAAAAAAAGAACACCATGGGGCCCCCTCTGTCCCTTGATTTTAGTTATTCTAAGGTAAGCAATGTTACCTGTAGCGTCCCTTAGATCTCAGAGTCCAGTCCTCAGGAAGACCCAATTCTGAAGCTGCTCAGAGCCCAGCAAGTGCTACTAGTGGGAATCTGGGACATCCTGTCTGGTAGTAAAACAATGAGGGAGGGAGCAGCATGAGGAAGAAGATGGGGCCTTGGGAATGGGGTGAATTAGGGTTTTCCCAGCAGGATGACCAACTTCCCCAGGTAATGAGGGCATCCCACAGAAAGCCAGGAAAACAGCCCACTCGCTAATTCCACTTCAGGGGTTGGCCACTTCTCCTCTTGCCTTGCTGGGTCTGATGTGGGGTGTGGGGCAGGGCTACAAGGTGAGGCCTCCTGGCTCCCCATGTAGCAGTGTGGCCACTCAGCTGTCTGAGGAAAGCCTTGCTCTCTGATTTCCCCAGCCAACTGCTGATGCAAGTGTGTTCTCCCAGTCTGTACTACGAGGTTGGGGCCCCCTCCCTACCTCCACCAGAAGCAGAAAACTCAGCAGGGCCAACTTCTGTCCAAGGATCTAACTGGCCTCTGGGCCCAGGTGAGGGGCTCCACCTCCTGGAAACTTTTAAGTAGTTTCTCCATTTATAAAAGAAGGTTTTGATTTCTGTCTTACCTCCCTTGTCGAAACATTTCAAAGACCAAACAAGGTGGTACATGTAGATGTGAGAATATCTTGAATTCTAAAGCAAGGTCCATGAATTTGGAATAAGTAACATTGATGACCGAGATGGGCAGTGACGGGTGGTGGGAACTGTGGAGAACTTGAAGATCAAAGTTAGATCAGATCAGAAAAAAATAAACACTACAGGTTCCAAATAATTCATGTCAGTTGGCCAAATTTGGTCCATAGGCCAACAGTCAACCTCAGAAGCAGGTAGTTTCCATACCACATCCGTCAACATAATATAATACAGCAGCAACTAATGCCCTGCCAGGTATTTTATGCCTAGACATATATATGTGGCGGGGTCCTGAGAGTGTGGCGTCCAGACTCAGCCTGCTCAGATTTAGACCCTATCTCTGATACTCAGACACATTATTTTAACTTCTACTTTCATTCTTTTTCTTCTTCCTGTGTACAATGTAGATAATAATAGCATCTACTTCACTGGAATCCTGTGTGGTTTGAATGAAACAGTTTGTGAAAAGTGATTAGTATGATGACTGCTCAGAACTTAACTCATTCAATAACAATTTAATATTATTATTGTCGTCTTTTTCTTTCTTGTCCACTGCTTTGTGCCCTAAAGGATTGGAATGGTGTGTGCAGCCATAACAACAGGATGGCAGTGCAGAATAGGAAATACAGGAAAAGAAGAGAAGGGACATAAGAACAGACAAAGATAACCACCAAGGTGTATGTGGTTCCTGTTATACAGTTTTTACATTTTACTTTGAGTTTCCTATTAACCGCGGGACAGAGAGAAATGGCCAGTTACAAGCTGCCTTTGAGAATGAGGGAGGGATCATGGAATTTACTCTTGGTTCCACACTTGTTTTAAGAAGTAGAAAAGACTTCCATGTTGCATTAATAGGTTGTGAGTGTACCTGGATAACTCAGTGTGTGGAGTTTGGAGACCAGTGTTTCTTTATTTCATGTGTCTCACCTTAGCTTTAATACTTTAGTTATTATTAAACCTCAGCTGGTCCCTTGAACTGGGGCACCTAGAGGAGCTAGGCCCTTCTAGAGCTAGGCCTTTAAAGTTCAAGGTTTGGCCCAGGTTCCATATTTCTCTGTATGCCCCAGATCATGGGTGCTGCTCAGACCCGGCAACCATCACATCCTTAGCTGCACCTATACCTAACCCTCCCCCTGTGCAACCTCATCTTTCTCTTCCCAGCAGGCATATGGCTCCTGACACCTGCCTCTACACCCCCCATCTTGAAGTCTTTTCTGAAGATTTCCCAATGGTGCTTTCCTGTGAACATACCTGGTTTAAATTCCCAGTGCCTAAAGGATCTGATTCTCCATGCTTCTTACTACCCAAATGAACTTGGGTTAGAGTGTAGCCAGTATGTAATTTCTAGAGGAGTTGTTTCTGGTTGGTACACAGTTGCACAGTAATATGGAGTATTGAAGTATAAGTTTGTAGGGTGGAAAGACTGCATATCTGTTCATCTTGCTCTGAATTACATCCTAGGCACAGAGGACACTTAATAAATCAATGTCCTGATAAAGATAGTGGTGGTGTCAGTAAATGATAGCAATCGAGAATGCAAAAGGAAAACATTACTTGTTTTGAATGTGAACCTCAGTTTTCAGAGAAAAGAAAGTGTACCAATGTGTTTATTTTAAGAGGGCAGTGTATTGAGTTTGCAAACACAGTGTGATGGCAGGATGAAATGAGTGGTGTATTATTTCACTGCTGAGTCCTTCCAAATGTTTCTGGGAACTCCGATATGTCGGAACAAAAGGCCTATCTTTTCACAACCACTTGTGGCATTAAAAGGCTTACTAATGGGAAATGAAGAAACAATTACATGAAAAAAAATTGATCTATGGATGATTCAAGGGTCTTAAAATAAGTTGCTAGTCCTTTGCCATGTTACAGATTACAGTACCTGAACTTGGCAGTCAGAAAACTTGACACTGGCATGGAGGGCAAGTCCTCCTGGCACTGGTTTCCAAGATGCAGGGAGCATCACTCTCCAGTCACCCTTTACCCTGCCCACCCCTGCCACCGATTTCATCTCTATTGTATCCCCGAGTCCATCACACCTTGTATAGACACCTCCATCTCACTGTGCTACCGTTTCTTAGTTACAGATCACTTTCTGTGACCTGTGGAGAGAGACTAGTGTGGGGTGGTATCTTGTTCATCTGCATATGCACAGGACCTAGTAGGTTGTAGGCCCTCAATATGTATTTCTTGAGTGAATTAATTAATTTATGTCAAAACACTGGAAAAAAAAAAAAGAAGAAATCACCTGGTCCATCCCTTCCTGGTAATGTGGAAATTTCTAGAAATTTTAATATCTTCTCTGAAATGCAGCCAGACTGTGGGCCCTGCAGAGACTGGATCCTTGACTTCCCATGTCCAAGTGCAGAGTTTTTGGCTGGAGTTGGTGAGTTGTGGTTTTTTTTTTCCTCCTCTTGTTTGTCTACATTGTTTTTTCTTTACTCATTCACTCATTAAGTTATATGTACATTATTGAGCAGCCTCTGTGAGTGAAATATAACTCACAGATAAAAAACCTTACAAGCTTTTATGTTAATGGGGGAAAAGAGCCAATAAATAAAGAGCATAATCAGTAGGTAAGAAGGAAGTAAATAGGAAGTAAATGCTCTGTAAGAAAGAGACAGGAAAGCCAGGAGGGAGACTGGTGACATTGGGGAGGGGTTGGTGGCAGGTTGGAGCATGATGTGGGGTGAGAATGAGAAAGTGAGATCTGAGCAAAGACCGGGGGAGGGACTTGGTTTTGTACATAGCTTGGGGATGTGTGTTCCAGGCAGAGAAAACTAAAGCAGAAGCTTCAAGGTAAACATGTTCTTGGAGTGTTTGTAGAACAGCAAAGGGCGAGTGTAGCCTGTGTGGGGTGGGCTGGGATGAGGGGGGAGAGGAGAAGTAGGAGAAGAGGGGAGACAGGCAGCCAAGACCAGTGTAAGCTGTGGAAAGGACCTCTGCTGAGATTCAGAAGGAGGGGGGGTTTGAGGAAAGGACTGATGTAATCCGACTGATTTAAAAAAGGACTGTCATAACTGCTGTATTGCAAATGGACTTTAGGAGGGAGACCCTACGAGGAGGTTATTCAAATAACCCAGGCCAAAGATGGTGGTGGGACTGGGGGGCAGCAGTGGTGGAGGCGGAGGGAAGAGGCAGAGAGTGGATGTATTTTGAAGCAAGAGCCAACAAGATTTCCTGATGGATTCCATGCTGAGTGTAGAAGAGAAGAATGGAGGGAAGGCTACCCCTAAGGGTTTTCATCTCAACAGATGGATGGATGGAGTTGCCATTAGTGGTAGTGGGGCTGTATTCCTACCCCCAACCAGGATGTGGTTTTATCTCTGGGAGGAAACAAGGAAAGGCCTCTAATCCCAGGGGGGACTAGGACCCCCCCCCCCCTTAGTGTGCTGGAGCCTTTCATCTTTTTTCTTCACCAACTCACCTGTTACCCTGTCACTATCCCTTTTAAGATTCATCACTTCCCTCATGACACCTACCTTGATTAATTTTACCTGGCTCAGGTCTCCCAGTTCATTCCATATTCATACATAGATATGCTTTACTTAACACAATAGATGAGTTTTTGAAAAGAGAGGTGTAAGTCACCTTTTAAAAAAATATTAGAGCCTATTTTATATTCACCAGGGGACCTAACTATTTAAAGTACCCTATTATTAATGCTTCTGTAAGGTGAGGAATCCTTTTGTTAGATGACTGTGGATCTCCACTAACTCACCAGTTTTGAAAGATCATGTTGTAATATGTAAGACTGAGAGCCCACCTACGTAACGTCTCTGTGCATGGGGTCCCCGCTAAGCATCTCCTCAGCGGGGCCGTGGGCCTTAGGCTCAGGGCCCATCACCTGGCTCATCATTTTCGTCCTAAGTCCTCTTCTCCCCACACCACTCCCTATTTCACTCCCTCAGCGGCTCATCCCTTCCGCACATCTGTGAACTCTCTCATGTCTCCTGCACTGGCTCTCTAAACCTCTGTGTCTATTATTGTTCGGGTGTCAAGGATATTCCGGTGGACTTCCTAACTCTTCTCCCTGTAACTACTTCCTCGGTGTTTTCTAATGCATCTTCCCACATTCAGAGAGCCAAGGAAACCCCCAAGAGCGTCAGTATCATGACCCTGCTCTGCTCAAACTGGAATCCCCCCATTGCCTTGCCCGTAGTGCACAATCTAAGCACTGCAGCATGGTCCCCAGAGCCCTGCCTGTGACCGACAAGGGCACCGTCCCCGCCGTCTCGCCGCTACTTACCCATACATCCCCACACACCCAAGGAGCATCTGTGATGAAGCTGCGACGCTGTGCTGTGCCCCTGAGGGTGACAGGTGGGGGCCTGCACCTTCATCTCCCCTGGCCACCAGCGCCCCTCAGACCATCTCACTCTGCTCGAATCCTTCCCACTTCTTAAAGACCTTCCCGAATATCTCACTCTTTTTGAAACCTTCTCTTTCTTCAGGCAGAAGTGGCCTCTCCTTCTGTAGCACCGTGTGCAAATCATTATGATAGCACGTGTCCCTCTTCTGGTGTGGTATTATTCCCCTTCTCTTATCCCCCTCACCAACCTGTGTGTTTCTCACTGGGTGCTGTCTTAATCCTCACCTTTATCCTTTTGCCTTCTAGTGTGTGCAGTGAGTGCTTAATAAAAATATGCCGTACAACCGTTATGACTGTCCTTTTTCTTATTAGCGTTTTGTAGTTGACACATGCTGTGCTAAATCGTAAGCTTTGTAAGGTCTGGAGCTGTCCTTGGCTTCTTTCCTTCATCTCTTCCCATAAAGTCCCCACAGTTGATGTGTATCATATGAATCGTGATTCTCCACTGGACCTGTGTGTTCAAGGTTGCAGGACCTTGATGGTGGATACACAGCAGATTGGGAATTCATCCTGGGCACTCTGGCCTCTGGTTTGTTTATTTATTCATTCATTTATTTATAGCCCATAAGGCAGGCATGAATTTCAGGCCACAGCAGTAGGGTGCAAGAAATGTCACATTTCTTTACTTCTGTAAATCAAATTTAACTGTTGCCAAGCTTCCATCCTGCTGAGCTGTAGGAAATGCAATCAGTCTTTGGAGAGCCCCTCCTCCCCACCACCAGGATTATACAAAGGCCTCAGGGTTCTCACTAGTTCTCAAGCCCTGGAGAAGAGCTCTTTGTTTTGAGGTCCACACTGGTCACTTCTAGCTCATGTGGTCCACAGGCTGGTGGTGCCCATACTTCTGTGTTAGGAGAACATGGTCACAGAGCACGAAGAGGGAAGGAGCCCCCAGTCTTGACCACTCAAGGTACCTCATGCCCCTTCTCAGCCTCGGGGATCACTCTCAAAACCTCCTTCGGCTTTGAGTTGGTCTACTGTCTTTTCAAGGGTGGGTGAGGCTATCTTCTTAGTATCTGGCACCTTCTGCTTTTAGCCAGATGAATTCATAATAACCTGTGAGGCAAGGTCACACACACAATTCTCTACCCAAAGGAGCGAAAATACCTCTTTTTCCTTTTAGGTATTTTTGGTATTGCAAAAAACAAATCAACTCCTCCCCCGCCCCCAAAGACCCAAAACATTACTATCAGAATGACTTTTTTTGGTCACACATCTCAATAAAGTGATTTATAGTGAGTACATTTACCACAAATTTATGACAATATAGAAATAGAAATAAAATATCTGGTCCATGGAAAATATAACTGTATGGATACTTAAGACCAGGAAGGAAAAACTCAAATTTCCAATAACTATAATCTTTATAGTTATACTTCACATTTGTCTGTAAGCTTCCTAGTAGCCAATGTGAAAAGGGACACACTATTTCATGACGTTCTTACCAGAAAGAGAGAAACAATCCCTTTCTCAGAGTAAGCACAGTTTTTTATTTTAATTACTTGATTCTGAAATAAATTTCTTAGGTGAGGCTTTATGAAGTGAATAAGAGACAAAAAGTCTAATATAAAGTTCTTCGAGCATTACATCAAAATCTCTGCTTCTTGTAGCTTGTGCCTCCCTCCAAACAACTTGTAAGAAGGGTAAGTGTGCTCACAGGCCTGCACCTAGAAGCATTGACTGTAAATGGTGGCCCCTTCTTTTGCTACTTCTTATCTCCTGTTCAAACTCCTAAATATGGCCATATATTGTTGATGTCATTGCTACACCACAACCTAAACAGAACAGACACTAAGATAAAACATCTCCTAAAGATCATGAGAGAAATGCATGGCATTTCTGGACAAGGCGGTTCTGATTCTGAAGGTGACTTTGCCTGCTGGTGGCCTTGGCCAGTTCTGTCTCCTGCTGCGATCTCACCAGGCACAGGAACTGGCACTCCAGTTTATCACAGATAAGCACTGTGCTTGGCATTTCACAGATGCTGAATTAATCCTTATTGAATTAACAAGCATGTTTTTTCTTTTATTTTATCTGTAATGTGATCTTTTACGTTACCTCCAATGTCTCGGGAGTCATGGAGAGTTAAAGGGAAAGAGAGATTGTCTAAGGTGGATCCTTCTCCCTCCAGCGATGACAGGTATAGGAAAATGGACCTGAGGTTCCATCAGTAATTTGGAGAGTATAGGAGTAAAAGCATTTTTGTTTTATTTTGTTTTGTTTTTTAGACAGACTCTTATTCTTTTGCCTGTGCTAGAGTGCCATGGTGTCATCATAGCAACCTCAAACTCCTGGCCTCAGCCAGCTGAGTAGGTGGGACTAAAGGCACCTGCTATACCCCTGGCTAATTTTTCGATTTTCAATAGAGAGAGGGTCTTGCTTTTGCTGAGGCTGGTCTTGAACTCCTAAGCTCAGTGATCATCCCATGTTGGCTAGGGATCAACCCAGAGTGCTAGGGTTACAGGTGTGAGTCACTTTGCCTGGCCAGGGAATGTGTATTGTACTCTCAGTGAGACAACTGGGTGGAAAACATAAGGATATAAGATATAGATCACGTGTGAGATAGTAAGGAGGAGGTGTGATTCAAATGTTAAGAGCAAGTCTTCACTGGCTGTGAGAACTTGGGAAAGTCATCTAGGTTTCTCATCTGTAAGATGAGGACAATATCATCTATCTCAGAGTTTTTGTTTGAAATTAAAAACCTCTCTGAAAACTGAGATTTGCTAAAGGAAATGTCACTATTTATCATCATTACTGGTTGTCATAGTAAGGGGTAAGTGTTCCAGCAGAGAAACTGCACAAGGAATCTTGGCGAAGAATGAACAAAATGTATTTGAAAGTCAGTCACTGAAACACTTCCAGAATGGCGGCATAGGTACCTCCAAAATATCTCTCCTCCATAAAAGCAATAAGAACACTGCAAAGATTGTCAAAATTAACTTTTTAGAACTCTAGAAATTAACCAAAAACTGGAAACAATTTAAAGAGCACTTGTTTAAGAAAAACAACTGAATCTTGGTAAAACAGTATGCTTTGTCACATTTTTCCTTACTTTACTTCTGTTTACCTCTCCCCAGCTTTGCAGTATTCTTAGGAAGCCCAACAGCCTCATAACCACAGTAACTGTAAAAATCAGCAGCCCAGCAGCCTAGAGGAAACAGGATGGAGTTCGAACCCCTCCCCCAAACACTCCATCTCCTTAGGATTAAACAGTATAACCTGTCTTGCAAACCCCCTAAAAACAACCCCATTCTCAGGGCTTGTCTATTTGGCCAGACTCCCAACTCACTGAGTGTATAAGCCCCATCATCGTGGCATTTGTCAAAAATAATCAATGGTAAGTGTCTGCCATCAGTGCTGCATGAGTCAGTGATACCAGGTAGGGCAGATACGAGACTGACCAAAATACTTACAAAAGGAAAATTTGAGAATGAGATACTCTAAATACTTTCAAAAGCTTTGACACATTCCTGAGAATCTAGACAGTCCCAGAGAGCCCTTCAACAAAGGTTTGGAGACAAAATGACTCAACATATTTAAGGAAATCTCTGTTCAACCTAGACCTCAATAGCTACACTGATGAAGAATACAGACGTTATAGAATTAGTCCAGGAGAGTCACTAACCACAGAAACAGAGCAGCAACAACAAACCCTGGGGAGAGTTCCCAGAGTTGCCACATAATATTATTTAAAATGTCCATTCTCAAGTTAGACATGTTGGCTCACATCTGTAACCCCAGCAGTTTGGGAGGCCAATGTGGGAAGATGGCTTGAAGCCAGGAGTTTGAGGTTAGGCTGGGCAACAGTGAAACTCCATCTCTTAAAAAAAAGAGAGCGAGAAAAAGAAAGAGAAAAATTAGCTGGGTTTGGTGGCACATGCCTAGTTCTAGCTTCAGAAGGCTAAGGTAGGAGGATCACTTGAACCCAGAAGTTCAAGGCTGTAGTGTGCTGTGATTGTGCCATTGCACTCCAGCCTGGGGGGCAGAGTAATATCCTATCTTAAAAATGAATGAATGAATGAATGAAAATTCCAAATTTCCAGTAACAAAAAAATTATGAGAAATGCAAAGATATAGGAAAGCTTGACTTATATACAGAAAAAAAAAGAGTCAATAGAAATTGTCCATGAGGAAGTCCAAACTTTAGATTTACTAGACAGATTTTAAATCTGTTGTTATAAATATGTTCAGAGAAGCAAGGAAGGCTCAGCACCTGTAGCTCAAGTGGCTAAGGTGCCAGCCACATATACCAGAGCTGGCAGGTTCGAATCCAGCCCAGGCCTGCCAAACAACAATGACAACTACAACCAAAAAATAGCCGGGTGTTGTGGTAGGTGCCTGTAGTCCCACCTTTTTGGAAGGCTGAGGCAAGAGAATCACTTAAGCCCAGGAGTTGGAGGTTGCTGTGAGCTGTGATGTGATGGCACTCTACCTAGGGCAACAGCTTGAGGCTCTGTCTCAAAAAGGAAAAAAAAAAAAAAAAAAAAAAGAAGCAAGGAAAACCATGCCTAGAAAATGGAAAGAGAGTATGAAAACATTGTCTTATTAATTAAAGAATACCAAAAAATACATAATTTTTTTTTTTGAGACAGAGTCTTACTATGTCACCCTTAGTAGAGTGATGTGGTGTTACAGTTCACAGCAACCTCAAACTCTTGGACTTAAGTGATTCTCTTGCCTCAGCTTACCAAGTAGCTGGGACTAGAGGCACCCGTCACAAGTCTCAGCTATTTTGTTGTTGTTGTTGCTGTAGTCATTGTTGTTTAGCAGGCCCAGGCCAGGTTTGAACCCACCAGCCCTGGTGCATGTAGCCGGTGCCCTAACCACTGAGCTATGAGCACCGAGCCAAAAAATATTTTAAATAAAAGAGCTAAATAGACATTTGGATGTTGGAAAGTATAATAAATGAAATGAAAAGTTTCTTAGAGGGGCTCAACAGCAGATTTGAGTTGGCAGAAGCAAGAAACAATGAACTTGGAAATCGGTCAATTGAGATTATCAGTCTGAGTAACAGGATGGAAAAAGAATGAATAAAAATGAACAGAGCATCAGAGCTCTATGAGACTCCACAAAGTGTACCAACATATGCATAATGGGATTACCAGAAGGAGAGGAGAGAAAGAGGCAGAAACAAATTTGAAGAAATAATATTCAAAGACTCCTCAAATTTATGAAAAACATCAGTACATACATCCAAGAAGCTCATTAGATTCCTAGTATGATTAACTTAGTGAAACTGAAACCTAGACACATCATAAACTGTCTGAACTCAGAGACAAAGCAAGAGAAGATATTTGTCATATCCAAGGGAATGCTCAATAATATTAATAGCTGACTTCTCATGAGAACCTTGATACCAGAAAACAGTGTTATGACATATTCAAAACACTGAAAGCAAATCATTGTCAATCAAGAATTTTATAGTCAGTAAAGGGTATCTTTCAGAAGTGAAGGAGAAATTAAAACATTTTCAGATAAACAAACATTGAGAGAAATTGTTTTAGAAGTCTTGCCTTATAAGAAATAGTAAAGAGAGTCTTCCAGGTTGAAATGGAAGAACACTAAAGCAGTAAAAGAGTTAACTGCATAGGAAAACATAAAAGATATTATGCAAGTGATTTTGTAACTCTTTTATTTTCCTATTTGACTTAAAAGACAGCTACATAAAGCAATACTTACAAAACTGTGTTGATAGGCTCCTAAAGAATAAAGGTGTAATTTGTAAGGCAATTCCCTACACAAAACAGGAGGAGAGACTAGAGCTACATTGGAGCAAAGGTTTTATGTACTATTAAAATTAAGTTGGCATTCATCCAAACTAGATTGTTATAAATTAAGATGTTAAGTGTAA
This sequence comes from Arctocebus calabarensis, assembly GCA_963573935.1. Taxonomy (NCBI): domain Eukaryota; kingdom Metazoa; phylum Chordata; class Mammalia; order Primates; family Lorisidae; genus Arctocebus; species Arctocebus calabarensis. Next base: position 28,969 of record CAUYON010186995.1, read on the forward strand.
TCTCAAAGGAGCTACTAAGAAAATAAGTAAAAGAAAAATAGCATTAATGGAATAAATAAAGGTACACTAGAAAATACCCATTTAACATAAAGAAGGCAGAAATAAGGAGAAATAATAGAACAAAATAATGGAGAAATAAGGGAACAAAAACATAAGACATACAGAAATGAATAGCAAAATGGCAGACATAAATCCTACCTTATCACTAAGTACATTGAACGTAAATGGACTCAACACTTCAGTCAAAAGGAGAGACTGGTAAATAGATTTTCAAAAAGCAAAATCTAACTATTTGCTATCAATAAGACACACACTTTAGATTAAAAAACAAAGGTTACAGATAAAAGGGCAATTAAAGATGGAATATACACACAGCAACCAAAAGAGAACTATACTAATGTCAAACAAAGTAGGCTTTAAAACAAAATTTATACCAGAGACAAGAATATTTTATAAGGATAAAAGAGTCAGTCTATCAGGAAGACATAACAAATGTAAACATATACACATCTAACAGCAGAGATCCAAAATACATGAAGCAAAAGTTGAGAGAATTGAAATAGATCATTCAATAATTACAGACACATTATAGATAAAGACTTGAATACCTCATTTTCAGTAATATATAGAACGACTAGACAGAAGATCAGCAAGGAAGTAGAAGACCTGCACATACTATAAATTAATTAGGCCTAACAGATACCCACAGAACAGTCCCCCCGGTGACAGCAGAATATACATGGACATTCTTGTCAAGTGAACATGGAGCATACTCTGGGATAGGCCATATGTTAGGTCCTATACATTTTAAAGGATTAAAATCATACAAAGAGTGTTCACTGATCACAATTGGCACTAAAGTTGGGCAATGGTGTGCTTCCAGGCTCTGACCCCAGCTCCGGGCTGCTGAGGTACAGCCTTCCTGGCTTGTTTTCCCTCAGAGTCCAGATTTCCAATGTTACTCCAACCATAGTGGAGTAACATTGGAAATCAATGACAGAAGGATATTTGGGAAATTCACAAAAACATGGAAATTAAGCAACATACTTTTAAAGTACTAATGGGTTAAAGAAGAAATCGTTGGGGAAATTAGAAAACAGTGATAGATTTCTAATAGATTAGAGAAAGGTAATTGATTTGGACTACAAAGTAATGGAATATTTATAGGCAAGATGTCATGGTATTAGTTACCACGTTGTATCTAACTCATTTAAGAAAACCGTAAACAAAAACAACATACCAGAATTTATAAGATGCAACTAAAGCATTGCCGAAAGGAAACATTATGGCTGTACATGCCTCACTTAGAAAAGAAGAAAGATCTGAAATCAATAACCTAAATTTTCACTTTAAGAAACTAGAAAAAAATTAGTAAACTAAACCTAAAACAACAGAAGGAAGATTAGAGCAGACATAAATCAAACAGAATAAGAAAACCAAAGACTAGTAAAAGAGCACAAGTTGGTGGGTGCAACAGCCATGAGGCTCTCTGGAGGATGAGTCAGGAAAAGCTGCAGCGGGCAGGGAGTGGCTGTTTTGTGATGGGCCCTGGTGCTGGGCTGGGTTCTATTTCAAAGTGTGGGCTGGGAGGAGACATTGAAACTTTCACCTGGAAGAGAAACAAAATAAAACAGGTGTTCTAAGGAACTACTTTGGTGGCGGTGTTCCAGATACATTATAAATGGCTAAAGAATGTCATCAGTGAGGGAAGCAATGTCCAGGTAGCTGGGGACAATAGTAGAAGGTTACAGTCAATGCGAAATGCCTGGGAGGGGGGAATCACAGGACTTGATGGCTGTGTGTGTGGAGCTTTCATCTGAGAAGTAAGAAGGAGGAAAACTGAGTTTAGTCCTGGCTCCGTAATTTATTGCCAACCTGGTCTTCGTCAATTCCTCTGAGCTCTTGGTTCCCTCACCTGTGAAAAGAGACTCAGAATGCTCGCCTGGCCTACATCACAGGATTACTGTATGATTTAAATGTATGTAAAAAGGCTTAACAGCCAGTGGTGAACTCTCAAACTCTTCACAGGTGTGTGGGTTTGCTTGCTACTTTCATCATGAGTTCAGTCTTTGACATGCTTTTTTCAATAGTGAGGTCACCCAAGTAGAAATGTTGAGTGGGCAGCTGGGAGCATGGGTGGGCATTCTGGAGAGAAATTAGAGCCAAGACTAATGTGTGGGCATCACCTGCCTATCTCAGGGCGAAGAGAGGAGCATAGAAGGGGTCTAGGGGTAGAAAGGACAAAGGCTCAGTCAGTGGAGAAATCAAAATGGTTAGGAGCAGAGGCAGGTGGGGTGGGGAAGGGCTGAGGCTCAGGGCAGGTGTCACAGAGCTGCAGGCATCAGTACCAGGGGTGTGAAAGAGAGAAGATGGTGGGTCTAGGGGCAGAGGTGTCTGTGAACTACACGTAGGCACTTCCTTATCCATAAGACAATTTATTAGGATTTAACTGGAGGATCAGGAGTAAGGAGAGGTGGCTGGCAACGTAGACCACGCATGTCAAACCGTCAGCTTTGCAGAGACAACAGGGACACTTTCAGAATCTTGTTTGAGATTTCAGAATTCTTTATTTTGAAAGAGAAACTATGCTGTGGCTCTGCCGTTAGTAGAAGTGCTGAGGCCATGAAGTGAGCCACTGGGAATATGGGGGCTCCATCTTGTCCCTGCCTCTGGAGCTTTGGGTCTCGCCAGCGTGGGCCACATCCCGCGTAATGAGTAGGGGAGAAGCGGGAGGGAAATGCCCGGCAAATCAGAGGTATCCCAGAGGGATCTCAGTTGCTTTCATTGTTTTGAGCGTGAGCATTGGGGGGAGGTGCCTGTTGGAGCCAGCATGATTCTCCAGCCCCCTGGCCCCCTGATAGTGCTAGCCAGAGAGTGTTTACTGATCACAGTTGGCACTAAAGTTGGGTAAGGGTGGGCTTCCAGGCCCAGCTCAGGGCTGTTGGGGTACAGCCTTCCTGGCTTATTCTCCCTCAGAATCCAAGTGTTTCTCCAGTTTTGAGCCCGAGGCAGAGCTCCCCGGCTTCCACGTGCCCATCACATCTGCTCTTCACGGCAGATGTCCCCACGCTCGCTACGGCAGTGCTGTGGGGTGGTGCTGAGGAGGGGAGTGTGCGGTGGAGTGTGCCAGCAGCTTCCCTGGCAGCAGGATTGTGGAATGAAGTTGTGCACTTGCTCATGTGGACCTCTCGACTGCTCAGTCATTTCATAGCCCCAGGACGTTTCTTAACATGCTTGACCTCAGAAGGCACCAGAAAAGAGAAAGCAGCAAAAGTTGAGCCCAGCTGCTCTGACCTGCCTGCTTCACATGCGTTTTCGTAGCCTGGAAATGAAGAGGGCCCTGCCTGTCACTGTGGCCCGGTGGCATTCAGAAGCCCTCTGCTGTGGTCCTTGTGGTTATTTTTGTTCTGCCCTCTCCCCCACCTTCCCATGATGCTCATTCCTGACCCGGGATTCAGGTGAGGATGAAAGTTCAGGGATGCCTGTGGCCAGAAGGTATCTTGAGTAAGTCCTTAACCAGCGATCCCCACCAGTTCCCCCAGAAACCATGGCTGTCTGAGAAAATTCACTCTCCTGCAGGTTAAGGCTTTGGCCCCAATCCCCCATTTGGTCCCCTATGTCCGGGTGGTGGCCTCATCACCATAGGCCTGAAGGCCTCTTTCTGTACCCACAAGAGTCTTCCCCAGGGTATTCTTCTCACTCCCACCCTGTGGCGGTTTCATCACGACCTTCCATAAGGACGAAGATGCCTCATTCCAAGTCAAGGACAATCTTGTGCAGATGAATGTGGCAGCTTGGCGAAGCAGGCAGAGGGAGCAGGGCACGGCTCAGAGGTGCCAGAGACAGAGGAAGGCTTGCTAGAGACAAAACATTATACCCCAGCATGGTGTGTCCAGCCACGCGCCCGCCCCTCTGTCGGGGTGTGGAGGGGAAGCAGAAGTTGGAATGTGTTGCCAAGATCCTGTACCCAAAGTCACATTTCTCTCTAGGATTCTAAGGGTGCAGCTATTGTCAAGGTTTAGGCACTTAGAGTCCTTCTTTCTCTCCATGTGATCTTGTTCAGATGGACCCTTGTACTGTGTATGTGTGCCAACAAGCTGTAATAGTTTGGGGACTAGGCTTCCTTTCCTTGGTGATTTGGGGGTAGGAGATAGTGGTGAGCAATGTGGGGGGATTCTAGGGGCATTGGTGGGTGAGGAGTCTAACCAAAGAATTTGCAGGGCCGTGCAAAGACAGACTGGGCCAGAAGTATGATTTTTAGGTATTTTAGTGAGCCTAGATGTCATGTCCTCATCACCACTTCTGTGATATTAGAATTGTATCTAATAGTAATTGTTTAAAAATGATGGTCCAGTAACCTCGAACTGAAAATATGCCCAAGTCATGTGCTTTCTTTTCTAGAGTTTTCTGGCCACCCACTTGAGGCTATGTTAGGGCAGGGAGAAATGAGACTCACTTCCCAACTCTGGGGCTGCCTGCACTGTCGACTCTTCTACGCACTCCTAAGACTCTTCAGAGATCCAGCCCTGAATTCAGTGATCTCATGATATCAGAAAAGGGCTCGGGATGTGTGCAATTTTGAGAAAGGACTTGTAGTCACTTAGAGGTTATGATACTCAATTCTTGAGCCCAGAGTGATTTCCATTATGGGAGATCCCCTTCTCGCATTAGAATTTTACAGTTGGAGCTTGCTGGGTTTTGTGTGTGTGTGTTTGAGCATATGTGCACACACCCTTTCTTATGATGCTTGAATATGAGTGGTTTTCTGTCCTGAAAGTGGAGCTTTCAAAGTTCTTCAGCCCTAGGGAATCCAAAATACACAGATTAAATAGGCAACTCAAGAAAAGGAGCCGCGATGGATCTGAGCTTTCAACCGTGTCTAAATCCAGGCTGTGACAGATGCTGAGGGTTGGGGCCCAGCGCCATTTCTGTCCTCCTTGCCTGCCTCTCCAGGGGCTGGAAGTCTGCAAACATTCTTCAGACTCCCTCACTCTGGGACACACCAGGGAGGAACATTTGCCTAAGCTGTGGGAGGCAGGAGAGAGGCAGAAGCCATTGTCACTCCAGCAACTTGGTGGGAAGGCTCGTGGTCCTCAGCAGATGGCAGATACAAGGTTTACAGGTTTTGCCGGTGCTTCTGGGTGTCCTGCAAGTGGTAACAGAAGCACTACCCACTTCTGTGTTGCAGGTGGCTGAGACCATCGGTGAAAGTCTCAGACAATCCTCGTGTTTTCTGATTTCCTGAACTTTAGTGATGACTTTCTTGGCTTTTCTTTTTTCCTTAGCCTTTTAACCATTTTATAGGTCTCTAAGTGCCTTTATTAAATCTCTTTTGTTTACATACCTAGAGTTGTTTCTGATATAAACATTTTGACTTCCTCTTTTGTCCAGCCCTGGATGGGTGTGATTTCCAGATGTGTAGGTGTTTGTGTGTCAGCCAGCATTTTCTTACCCTGGTAATCAGGAACAGCATAGTCCCTATGAGTTCTGTTGGCTTCGTCCCTGGCATGTCAGTTAAGTCCTGGAGGCCCCACTGTTTTCCTCTTGTCCTGTTCTGAAAACTTAGCTTGTTTAGGCTCTTCCGCCCATCACTGATTCCTGCTCCAGTTCTATAGTACTGAGGACTCTTGAAGATGTCATGGGATAATCTGTTAGAGAATTTACTTATTTATTTAACTATAACTTTAAGAGCGTCTATTACGTGGTACACACTATTTTAGGCTTTAGGGATGCCAGAATGAAGAAGACACCTGCTGTAGAAGACACAAAAGTAATAATCAAATAATTGTATATGATATGCAGAGGGCTATCACAGAGCTGATGTGCTGTGGATGCACACAGCAGAGAAGGACTCACTCTTCTCAAAGCACAGTGGAAGATTTATTAGTTAGAATACGGATTAAGCTGCTGTAACAAAGATAGCAAAAATTATAGTGGTTCCAGTCATGTAGCACTCTGCAACATGAGGGCTCCTGGACAGCCAGGGCATTGTTCCTCCTCCGTGCCTCAGGGTGTCGTCTTTGTCCATGTGGCTGAGACTGGCAATGACCCAGACCAGGGGAAGAGGAGAGAGAGGGCTGCAGGACTGTCCATTTCCATTTTAAAGATCTGGACCTATGTGTTGTACACGCAGCTTCCACTCGTCTTCTTTAAGTTATGTGGTTCTACCTGGCTGCAAGGCTGGCTGAGAATTAGAGTCACTAGCTGGGTGGGTTCCGTTCCCAAATGGATGAAGTGGGGGAAGACTCAAGGAGACAATTAGCAGCCTTTGTTCAGAAGGCGTCCCTGAGAGCAGATGCAAGAACTGCTATGTCTCCATGAGAGACAAGCTGTAGGGAGCACCAGATGGTGGGGTGCTGGTGGAGAGGACAGTGTGGATGGAGATGACAGTAGTGACAGAGGTGATGCAGAGGTGGCCTCTGTGAAGTGAAAGTGGAGGTGGCCAGATCTGTGTGTGAATAGGCAGGCTGGCTCTTCCTGACTTTGGTTCTTCATATTCCTGAACTTACTAAGAGTCACAGGGCTTGCCCACCCCTTCCTTTCACAAGTGACAAAACAGATCCTGGGAGTGACTTGCTCAGGACCACACGGTGAGCGAGTTGTTGAATAGAGACTCAGAGCCAACCTCCTCGCTTCTGGGCCGTCCTTCTCCCTCTGCACACGTGGGGGTTCTTGCTGGGTGGGATGGTTTGATAAGTGGGAGCTGGGGGGTGCATGCAGGAGGGCTGAGGGGGGAGAAGAGCTTTAGCGAACTGCTGACCAATGTCCTCACCTATAGCCCTCGGACTTCATTCTGGAAGGCAGCGTCTTTGGCTTTTTCTCTTTTAACATGGCCGATCCCGCAACTTTAAGCCACTCTCAGCCGTTGCTACTCGGCATGGGAGCCGTCCTTCCCTTCTCCTCAGCTTCTCTTCCCCACTAGATATCATGGCAGTGAAATACCACCTTAGCTGACTTGGAGAATTTGTCATTTTTACATCTCCACATCCTAGTGTCTTCTGCTCCTGGTGACAAATAAATCCCCAGGCTGATGGCTGGCCCCGGCCATTCATTAAGCAAATAAAGCCCCAGCGTGGGAGTCAGAGGCTCATAAATAACCCCTGGTGTTTTATCCCCTTCTCCTGCTGCCTCCCAAGCTTTGCATATTCATAACAAAGGAGCAGTATTTCTGACACACTGTTATGTGTGGGAGCACGTTTGGGGCAGGGCAGGTAGCCGCGGCTCCTGCCAGGGTGGAGAGAGTCCCACTAGCCGGGCCTGGCTCAAGGCAGTTACTCCGAAACCCTGAACGTTGGTGTCCTCATCCCACCAGGCCAGATCCGACCCTAGGTGGACAGAGGGTTCTGCTGTGACTGTCTGCCATGGTAGTGGGGGGTAAGAGGGAGAACTGGGGTAGATAGTAGCTCCAGCCCCTCCTGTCTTGGAGCTGGAGAAGCAGGATTATCTTAGAAAAAGGAAGCAGCTGGAATACTTGTGAAATCCTTGGCAAAGGAAGTGCTTGCCAGTAAAGGAAAGGTTTAACAATTTTCCCACTCAGAGGGGCCAAGCACCGTCACACCTGTCTCCCTAGGCTGCCTCACGGGTAAGTACTTCCTGTACTGAGGAGAAGGGAAGACAGAAGGGAAAGTTCATGCCAGTGACGGCAAGAACAGGAATGTTTAACATTAAAGACGGGGTTAGGGGTCACCAGCACACTCGTGCACGTGCTCCTTAGCAGTGAACTAAGCTAACTTCTTTTACCTGATGAAGATGCCACCAATCCCCCCCCACACAGCACACCGTAGGCGCTTAGGTTCTTGCAACTCCTGGGCAGCAGTTGTTGCCTAAAGCCTTCTGGAGGCAAAAATTATTTTTTATAGAGTTGTACAGCCAACACAAGCACACTGTAGGGGATGTGAATTTAATTTAGATTACTCGTTCACAGTACAGGGTGAGGACATAAATTGTGGTGATATCAGAAACACAAGTAATGGGCGGCCAGCACTGCATACGAATCCCCAAAGAGAAGTCTGGGATAGATTCACAGAGCCCAGTGGTCTCCACACACCAGGTTTCTTCTTAAAGTTGCCGGAGGTGGCTGATCTCAGACATCACCCTTTTTGTCTGGGATCTTGACCTTGGCTTTGCTAAGACCTTGGAGGTTGAAGGTTTGGTCCCTCTCTGGGCCCCTCGGCTTCTCTGAGTGGGAAAATGCTGAGGGCAGAGCCTATCCTGAATGCTCAGGTGAGAGGTTCTGAGTTTTCTTTCTTTTTTTTTTTTTTTTTTTACCATGCCTGGATATAGTACCTGGTGGACCAGGGATATTTTTTATTTTAAGTAATGGATTATGATGGATCAGTGAATTGTATTTTTTTAAAGGCATGAGACAGAAGGAGAAAGCATTTCAAGAAAAAAAGGAAAAGTATCATTCACAAAATGTTGGTCTCCATCATGCTTGTAGGTACACTGGTCCAGCGTGAAATATATTGCTTACCTTGGGTTAGACCCCCCCCCCCAAAGTGGGCAGCTCTGGCCATGCTGGAGAAGAAACGAGACTGGACTTGGAGTGGGATTGAGCCTCAGCTGTGCCCCTTGTATCCTTGGCACATTTTCATACACCCCGACACAAGCCAGACCCCCTTCTTTGTATTTAGCATGATATAAGGGATGTGTCGTGGTGGCTGGAGAACTTCAGACTGGACAAAACCTTGGAGATTTCCCAGGATGGTGGGGAAACTGAAGGCCAGAGGCTGGTCAACAGTCACCCGGCACATTAATGGCAGAGGCAGGACTAAACCCCATCATGATTCTTGGGGCAGCTCCACTTCTGATAGGCAATAGGCACAAGAGCCTCAGGAAGCTCTGTAGAAGTGAACATCTCATATGGCTGTAAGGATGAGTTGGCTGTATCCCACGGAGGCCTCATTCATCTCTGAGCCAGGACAGGGTGGCCACTTACCCATTTGGAGGCCACGCTTCAGCGTCTGTCTGGGGAAAGAAGACAAGACACTCTGCATCCAATTAAAAGCAACAGGAGGGTGTAAGGGAGACAGAAAGTAATTCTCCTTCTTGGAAGTCAGCCAGAGCATCCTTGGGCTAAGATTAGGAAGGATAATAACAACAGCATAAGAGTAGGGGGAATAAAGCTTCTACAAAGCCTCAGAGACTTGGCAAAGTAATAAGAAGACGGGGAAATCAAGATGGACACTCTGACCTTTGCAAGTCTCCTGTAGAAAGCCAGTGGCCCTGGCCCTTCCTAGAAGAAATGTCCCCAAAGTGCCCTGGGTCTCCAGCCAGCTGAGCGTGTTCAGCATGACTAAGGGCGCATTTGCTGTGCTGGTTGGTGTTACGTGATGGCTCTGGTGCTCTGTGATTTGGTTAGACAGCGACCTGCTGTGAAGGTCATTTTTAGATGTGTTTAGCACTTAACTCAGTAGACTTTAAGTAAAGATTAACATTTAAATCAGACTTAGCATCAAGTAGATTGCCCTCTACCATGTGGGTGGGCCACATCCAACCAGTTGAGGGACTGAAGGAAGAAATCCAGACTGCAGCACGGAAACCCTGCCTGAGTTCCCAGCCTGCATTGTCACCTCCTGTGGGAGTTTGCATCCAGCTGGCCTGCCCTGCAGACTTCCGACTTGCCAGCCTCCACGTTCGCGTGAGTCACTCTCTTAAAATCAATCTCTCTCTCTTTCTGTACACACGTACTCATACACCCTCCCTGTTTCTCTGGAGAGCTCTGCCTAACACACTTGCCCTCTCATTTCCACCTTTCTTCAGCCTCATCCTCCCAAGTTAGAGCTCTCAGAGCTGACCTCCACTCGGGTCTCTTCCAGTGCCCTCCCCGTGCCCCGCTGGCCAATACGCTCGTCGGTGTTTTCTCTGCTCCTGTCTCACATGCGGCCCTTTGCAGACCCTCTCCCTTTTAATCTCACATCTGGACAACTGCAGTGGCCTCCTTTGCCTGCTCATTCTCACGCTCTCTTTTGTCCAAGTCTCCCTTGTCGGCCTCCACCTGTCTCTCTTTCCACAGAATGTTAGTGGTGGGAGGCCGCCTCCCAGGTCATGAGATACAAACTGTACTCATGGGCGAGCAGAATGAGGTGGGGACAGACCCTGGGGTCAGGCCTCCTGCACTAGAATGGAGGCCTGTTGGCGTCCTAGCGTGTTTTAAAGCTTTGTGCCTCAGTTTCCCATCTCCGAGATAGGGGTAATTGAGTTATGGAAAGGATCAGAAGAAATGAGTCATGTAAAATACTTCAGCCAATGCCAGGACTCAAATCAATCTTTATTATTTTAATAATTATTATCACAGAATTTTTTAAAAAATGGCCCAAAGAGAAGAAGTGACCGGTTGGGTGCACACAGCAGTTCATGGTAGAGCAGAGCCTCATGATAGATATTTTTTGACTTTGGTCTAGGGCCCCATACATTATCCCACTGGCCTGCCATCACGCCATCGCTGCCAATTGGCTGTCCTGAATCTCTGCTCTGTAGGGTCACTCTACTCAGAATTTGGTTCAGTGGTTCCCCATTGTTTCTCTAAGTAAAATTCATACATTGGGGCCTGGCATTTATTCAGCAAATATTTATTGAGTAGAACCATGTTCCAGGCTCTGGACTTTATTTGTTAGGGATGCCCAGAGGGATTTCTGCCTAGGCTAACATTCTAGTGAGGGGAGATGGAAAGCAAATAGACACAGAATCTGTGCAGTGGCAATGAAGAAAATTAGAGCAGAATAGGGGAAGGTGGTCTGTGCCAATCCTCAGAAGAGGTGACATTTGAGCAGATTTGAGCCAAACAGAATGTGGGGGAAAGGCATTCAGGTGAAGGGAGCGGCAAGTGCAAAGGCCCTGGGGTGGGTGCTTGGCCGGCATAGAGGGGGCAGCCAGAGCCCGGTGTGCCTGGAGTGGAGCAAGGAGAGGGCAGAAGGAGAAGGGGACTGTGGGGACTTGTGGGGACTTTGAGTGAAAAGTACAGCCAGGAGAAGGCTTTGTGCCAAGGTGTGACATGATGTGACTTGCACACCTACAGGTTGCTATGTGGAGAATGGTCCACAGGGAAAGAGGAGAAACCTGGGAAACCAGGTAGAGTTCAGGTGAGATGCCGGGTTGGGCTCGGGTGATAGTGGTACAGGTGTGAGAGGTTCCTGGGGTACATTCCAAGGAGAGGTCCACAGAGTTGTCAACAGAAGGGACCTGGGGAGGGAGAGAGAGGAGGCAAGGGTGATGCCTGCGTATAAGGCTGGAGAAGTGGGAAGAATGGGTTCACCTCTTATTTGAATGGGAAAGCATAGTAGGAGCAGCTAGAGGGGAGCCAAGACTGGACTGGGGACGTATGCTCAGAAATGAAAGTGGAGATGCAGGGAAGTAGTTGGAGGTGAGAGGGAGAAAGATTGGAGGCAAAGATACAAATTTGGGGGCCCTCATGGAGTGTGAATCCATAGGGCTGGGTAAGGTCACATAGGGAGTGTATGCAGACAGAAGAGAAGAGGCGTCAGTGCTTAGCAGGGAGGAAGGGCCTCAGAAAGGGCAGCCCGAGAGCTGGGAGGGAATCCAGAAGCCAGGTGTGTCCCAGAGGCAGGGGAGGAAGCCTCCCAGGGAGGGTGGGTTTACCGTGTTACAGATGCTGCTAGGTCCAGCAGGATGGGGTTAGAAATTGCTGATTGGATCTAACCATGTGCAATCATAAGGATTTCAGTGGACTCATGGGGTAAAAGCCTAATGGGGTCCGGGCCTGAGAGAAAAAGTGAAAACAGCATCGCTTCTCTCTAGTAGAAGCTGAGAAAGGGGATGACTGCTGGAGAGGGCGCTGGGGTACAGGGAGGGTGTCTTCAAGATGGGAATACTCTGTGTGCATGTGCACTCATGGAATGATCTGGCAGGATGGGGAACTTTGAAGATGTAACAAAAAGAAGGCAAGATTACAGGGAAGAATTCCTTGATGAGATAGAAGGAGGGGAGCCCCAAATAATATACCTGATAATAAAGGCCATCCACTCTCTAGTCTTAACCTATCTTATTAGCATTATTTTTCATCCATTAAAACCTAGTTTACTGGGCAGCGCCTGTGGCTCAGTGGGTGGGGCGCCGGCCCTATGCCAAGGGTGGCAGGTTCAAACCTGGCCCCGGCCAAACTGCAACAAAAAAATAGCCAGGCATTGTGGTGCATGCCTGTGGTCCCAGCTACTTGGGAGGCTGAGGCAGGAGAATCGCCTAAGCCAAGGAGTTGGAGGTTGCTCTGAGCTGTGTGACGCCACGGCAGTCTACCAAGGGTGATAAAGTGAGACTCTGTCTCTACAAGAAAAAAAAAACAAAAAAAACAAAAAAAACCCTAGTTTACTCTAGGCAAAGTTAAGATACCCACCATTCCTTAAAACCTTGCCCCACTCTGTAGCTTTGTTGGGCTAGACCATTACCTAACTTAGAAAACTTTCTTCTACATCTCAATCTGTCAAAATGTCCCCTCTTATTCAAGGCCCATCTCAAATGTACCCCTACCTCAACCCACAATATTGTTTCCCACAATAGCTCTGCTGGAAGGGGCCCTTGGGCTCCCCAGGTCACTTGCTATTAGTGCCAAGCAGGCAGAGCTCAAGTTGATGGCAGGAACTTAGCAAGTGGGGAGTGAATGACTTTGGTCCCTGTGAGTTTATCTAGGATTGTGGTGTTAGAAAGGCTACAAAGAGCCTTTGTCCATTTCAGTATACTTGTAAACCTTGTGCTTTAATATTGCATACTGCTTTTATTTAGAATTCTATGTTGAGATATCATAGTTACTTCTATGTTTAGGGCCCCCAACGATCCTAATCTGGCCCCACTCAATCTCTTATTCCCCTAGGAAGCTGCGTGCTCCTTGAGCAGGAATTGTATCCCATCAGTCTAGGGGCCCCCAAAGCACCCCCTTCATTCCTGAACACACATGTGCTAAGTGCTACACTTGTGTAGGATAATATACAGTCTCTGGGGGACATGGGGTGTTGGTAAAAAATGGCTTTAATCCAGATCCAGGTGGAGGTGGGGAATGCAGGGCCACGCATTGGTTCAAAGTCCATAATACTCAGCCCAGGGGGAGCTGACCCACTAGCCGGGCATTGAGATAGGGCCCGGCTTCCCACCATCCCCTCTGAGGGGAACCACTGGGGCTACACAGCTGCATTTGGCGTGTGGCAATGTCTGTATTAAAAACAAAGGCATGCTTTGATTTGCCTGCCTGTCACTATTTCTCCTAAGGAAATCAAGTCAGTGCCAAAGGACAGCTCTCCCTTCTCCCCTCCCTCCCTCCTCTTTCTGATACCACTTCCTGTTCCTACACATCTTTGCAAAACACAGGCAGGGTGTCTGACAGTATTCTAGCTCACAAAGAATAGAAAACTGGGATGCAAAAATATTCCAGAACCACAGGGAAGAAAGAATCTTTCTTCTCTCTCCCTAATTACGCACTGAAGCATCTACCTTTAGGAACTTCACTGTATACACCACTTGTCTCCTTTTCATTAATTATGACAGCAACCCTGTAAGGTAGATATTATAATATATTCCCATTTTGCAGATGAGAAAAACTGACTTTTAGAGACGTGAAGGAACCTACCCAGGTTGCATAGGCAGGATGGGATAGAGTGCATGTTTAATTTCAAGTCTTCTAATTTCTAGCCCTCTGCACCAGTGCTCTTTCTGGGCTCAGAAAACTTTTTCTTTAAAGGGCTGGAGAGTAAATATTTTAGGTTTTGGGGCTGTGAAGTCTGCAAAGTAGTTGGAACTACTCAGCTCTCCAGCTGAGTGAGAAGGCAGCTATATGTAGTATTGTAGCAAATAGATGTAGCTCTGTTTTCCCAAATCTTACAATTATAAAAGCAGGTGGCAGGCTGGATGAGCCCTCAGTTCTGAGGGAGGAGACGCCAGAGAGCCTGCAAAGCTGCCCTTTGGTGATCACAGCTCCACGTGGCCCTTGGAGCACCCCTTTCATGCCACAGAATGGCCCACCTGTGGTGCACCTGCTGGCTTTCCAAGCTCTTGTGTGAGCCTGTCTTGGTTCCAGGATGGGCATTAGCACCCCCACCTTCCCTCTGGGCCCATTGGCAGGTGATTAAGAGCCCAGCTATACATTTCTGACAGCAGGGGCTGAGATAAGCTGGGCTGTGCAGGGGCAGGGGGCTGGCCACGTGGGATGCAGATTTCATTCCTAGAGAGGAGTAATAAGCATATAATTGGCTTTTCAGAAATGTGCAGGCTACTGGCAAGCCTATTTCTCTGCACACCACACTCCCTTCAGAGTGGAATAAGCTAGATGGACCCTGCCTTGGCAGGTGGGGACCAGCTTGTGCTAAATGATTACTGTAAGCTGTGTGGCTTATGGAAGCCAAGAGGCAGATTAGGACAAAATAGAAGGTGGGTTGATCCCACTAGCTGCCACTTCTCTTCCCTGAGGGACCAGCCACAGGTGGGTCTGGGGAGGCCATTCTTAGGCCCAGGATGGAAGTAGACAAGGAAAAGATTAAACAGCATCCTCAGGGTGATAGATTCTTTGGGTCTGTAGATGAAACTGTCCTTATTGTGACATCAGAGGCCACCTTGAATTCCAGACATAGGTAAGAGCCATCCACCCACTTTGTGCTATCTGGGTGGGGGCCTCTCCGGCAGGACTGCTTGAGCTTTCCTGCTTCTTTCAAAACCTCTCTGTTCCCAGGGATGTCACTGACCCACATGAAAATACTACAAACTGTAGCTGTGTTTCTCATGGAACCAGTTGTACAGAAATCAGCTTTCACTGTAGGTTCATTTTTAGTTCAGTCTCCTTCTGATGAATATAACTAAAGCATACAGTTCTGTAGCGTGGGTCTACTTCCGTGTCCCAGACAGTGATCCATTAGTTTTCCTGTGTTGTAATCACAAAACACAGCTCTCTAACTTGCATGGTCCCAAGTTTCCAGTGGATAAGAGTAAGTCTGCTCTGCTGAGATGTATCACCACTTGCCCCTAATCTACTACAATCCTATACTTAAATTCTGGCCCCGTAGAAAACCTTGGTATTTGGAGAGAGTTGTTAGGTTGTCAAGACACTTTTCCATGTTTCCTTTCACTTAATTCTTATAATGCTCCTGTGACCTGCGCAGGCCAGGAATCATGGTTCCCCTTTTACAGAAGGGCACGTGGAGGTTCCAAGCCGGTCTCTCAGTCACATGGGAAGTGAGTGCAGAGCTGGGTCTGGAGCCCAGTACCCTTTCCTCTGCCTCAAGCTGCCATCCCTAGGAGGTCCAGGCCTCAGGCTGAAGCCAGAGTACCCGCCTTTCCCTGGCGGCCAGTCACACTCTCATTGCCAACTGCAGGCTCCCTGAGAGTAGGACTGAGTTGTGGCTGTGTGGTGGACCTCGTGTCACCCTGCTTCCTTCTGTCCAGCCCGGGCCCTGTTCAGGGTAAGAGAATAATTGTGTGAGACCAGGTCCCCTCCCACATGACAGTATGGCAGGGGCTGGTGAGTTGGGTGTCAGGCACCAGAAGGAGGGGTTCTAAGCAAATGAAAATTCAAGCAAAACTCACTGTAAACAAACTAACATCAACTAATTCTCAGCTCGATTAGATTCTAAGTTTCTGTTGAAATAGTGTTTCAGCAGAAGGGCTGAGTGGAGGCTCAAAACTCTGCCCCCTCTGAGAAGGGACCCGCCGGGAGCTTCCGTCCCCATCTGTGGGGCAGTGGTGCATGGGGCTGGTGATTCAGGGTGCCCATGTGTGAAGCCACTCTGCCTCATGTCAGCTTGTGGCCTTGGGGATGCACTTAATCTTCCCACCTCATGGAGCTGTTCTCAGGAAAATATGAGATGACGTCTCATGAAGCATAAGCGTAGTAGCTAGAGAGGCCTGACTCCCCATCTCCAGCCCCCCCACGCTGCTCCTCGTGAGGCCGCCCGGGCCCACCCATCTGTGTCTCATCTAATGATTACACGCTGAGAAACCAGCTGTGTCCTGCAGGACCTGGGTGGGAGGTGACAGTTCCTCCACACGGCCACAGTGAGAGGTCGTGAGGGCTGTGTGCTGGGTGAAATTCCCTGTGCTGCTTGTCTCGTCACTGTCCGAGGAACCTGCACAGATTGCCTTACTGACTCCCTCTGTCCAACCATGCCCAGAAGTCCTCGGTGTTCCAGATGTTGTTTGTCACAAACAAAAAGAAACACAAAAAAGAAGTGGCCACCCCACGTGGACTCTCAGCAACAGTGCATGGTACCTGCCCGTGGGACCCACGCTCTGCCCGAGCCCCTCAGAGCTGGCTCTTCCCAGCACGGAGCCGAGGGCCCTGCTGCCCGGGAGTCCTTGGGGCTGCTCCCCCCTCTTGCCACTTGGTCTCTGAGGCTTTCTTCCATTCACATAGCTCCAGGCCTCTTTTCTTCTCGTGAAAATTGCCTCTCCCGGGGCTGGGAAGCCGCTGAGTGGTTGGCCTTGACCTTAATGGGAAATAAGTGGCGTGCCGCCCGCAAGGCTGAGGGCCTGTGGTGAGGGTAATTCCACCCTTGTCACCACAACTACAGATGCCCTTATTACTCACACAGACGTCGCGCCCTTGTTGAACAACATATTAAACCATTAGTCTCCATGCCAGTGGGATCAGAGTTCACAGTGGCAAAAGCTGATCATTAAATCCCCTTTCTCTTCATCTCCTTTAAATTGGTCATCTTTTAATTTCCTCAAGTGCCCTCTTTCTCATGGTGCCCTGCGCGGGGGCTCTGGTGCTCCCAGGTGGAGGGGCTGGGCTTTGAGGGATTATCAGGGGTTCCCCCACCTGGTCTCCGTGGATGGTGAGATTTGGGATGGAGACTAACTGAGCAGGATGCCCTCCTTGCAGAGTGGGCCTCCTGGAGTGGTGGGAGGGTGGCTGGTGTTGCTCCCCTCACTCCCCCTGACTCAGTATCGAGAGCAGAGGATTCCAGTCTTTAAGGCCTTTGCTTCCCCAGTTCAAGAACGTGGGTAAAAACAAAATCTTGGGCTTTCACAGTAGGAAATTTAAATATGGTAAAAATGGACACTGTGTTGTGTGTATTATTTACAGTAAATCCAAGGTTCATTAAGGTCACAATAGAGTTGAGAGAATTTATATTGCTGGGGGTCATTGGCAATGCTTGTGGTAGGTAGGGGACAGGAAATGGCAAGGGGGTGCTGGGTGGCCACAGTCACTGCTAGCAGCCTATGGGCCACGAGAGAGAAGTCCCACTTGCAGGGGGCCAGGGGCCAGGTCATACCAGCTAAGGGCTATGGGACTGAGGGAAGATTAGCATCTCAGGAACCTGCATGAAAATGTGGGGACACGATTGGTATGAGAAGCAGAAATGGCACTAACAGAATGAGCATGGGGCCAGGCAGACTGGGGTCCAAATTAGAAGCCTGCCAAGGTTAGCTTTGAGGCCTCTGCTCAGCAGGGAAATGGTCATCACATTCATTCACCTTGCAGGGTTGACCTGAGGACTCAATGAATGCTGAGCATAGTGCCTCTAGCACAGGGCTTGGCTCATGGTAATGATGACAGCTGACATCCTGCGAACCACTCTGTGCCAAGCTCTGTTCTAAGTTTTAGTCCAGTGTCGTGAGCCAGATTCCCTAGAAGTGGAGGCCTCCCAGAAGAAAGGGAACGAGAGAAGCAGGACAGCATGGGGGAAGACCCTCTGCCAGGATGTGTCTTCACTGAAGATCAGCTTTGGTCTGGTACCAAGGGTAGCCTTGGAGCAGAGATTGCTCAGCCACCAGCACTGTTCACTCCCCAAGGTTGAAGACGTAACTTTCCAGGACAGGTGAGTTTTGTTCCGTGGACAACAGCCAGGTCTCTGAAGAAGGGAGCATCTGAGCAGTGGCTGGCTGGGAGACCTGCCCAGAGGAAGGATCTGTGCTGCCCAGCAGAACTCACTGTGGTCCACCCTCCCACCATAGTTCATACTCCATCCAAGTACAACTTCTCTGGGATTCTAGGAAAGCTCACAGGGCAAAGTATTATGGACTGAATTGTGTCACCCCTACCTCCAATTCCTATGTTGAAGCTCTAACCCCCAAGGTGATTGTATTTGTAGATGTGGCCTGTAAGGCCTATACCTGAGGCTGGTGTAATCCAATCTGACGGGAGTCCTTACAAGAAGAGGAGATTAGGAACACAAAGAAATAATCTCGTGAGGACACAGCCAGAGGGCAGCCATTTGAGGCTAAGGAGAGAGGTTACAGGAGAAACACCCCCCCACCTCCCCCACCCCCCATCTCACCCTCCCAGCCACTCGCTGATACCTTGATCTTGGACTTCCAGCCTCCAGAAGCATGTGAAAGTAGGTTTCTGTTGTTTAAGTC
This sequence comes from Arctocebus calabarensis, assembly GCA_963573935.1. Classification (NCBI taxonomy): domain Eukaryota; kingdom Metazoa; phylum Chordata; class Mammalia; order Primates; family Lorisidae; genus Arctocebus; species Arctocebus calabarensis. The sequence continues at coordinate 47,266 of CAUYON010186995.1, forward strand.
TCCCAGTCTGTGGTCTTTATGATGGCAGCCTGAGTAGATAGGCAAGAAGGCTAGTAGGGGAAACTGCAGGCCCTGGCAGTTCCCTCCTCCACCTGTTCTAGATTCCCACCCCCTTAACCTGCACCAGGGTCTCATCCAAGTGGCTTGCCTGGGAGAGTGACCCCAGGGGCGCTGGCTACCAATCCAGGATCCACATTGCGTTTGATCGTTCAGTGACCATTTCTCCATCTTTCTTTGTCTTTCATGAACTTGGCACTTTGAGGAATACTAGTCAGTTATTTTGTAGAAGGTCTCTCAATTTGGGTTTGTCCGATGCTTTCTCCTGATTAGGTTGAAGTTATGTATTTTTAGAAAAATTGCAAGAGACGTGATGTTGAGGCTTTCTCAGCGCATCGTTACAGGGGTTGTGCCATGTTGATGCGTCTTATTACCGGTGATGTTAACCCTGATTGCATGGCTCAGGTGGAGTCTGCCAGCTATCTGCACAGTAAAGTTAATATTTATTCCTGGTAGTAATTATTAATAATATGTGTCTTGGAGGATGTAATTTGAGATGATGAAAACACCCTGACACATCTCGGAATGAGTTAGCCCATTGATTTTAGGGTTACTGGATACAGCTTTTCCTGGATGCTTTCAATAAGGTGGAGTTGGCTTCTCTCTGCGGTTCTCCTTTCAGGAGGGACCTTGGAGTCTCCTGTGCAGGCTGGAGGAGCTAAAGCTCAGCTCTCACAGGCAGGGAGTGAGCTCATACTTGGTTAAGAGTAATGACCAGGTAGCTTCTGCCACTGGCCCCGGGCCACAGAGCATTGGCCTTTCCCTGCCTCCTTTTCCCATCCCTCACCTCAGTCTCATGATTCCTTCCTCCTCCTTTTCTGTGAGGTGCTTGCAGAATTACTTATGGCAGCAAAGACTCAAGCAGGGTACCCCCCACTCGGAATTCTTCCCACTGGAGACACAGTGGGCCCAGAGGCACTCTGGAGATCACTGACTCCCACCCTCTTATTCTAGTGATGAGGAAAGAGACACAGGGAGTTTCAGTGACTTACTGCAGGTCATGCTGCTGGACTGTGCCAGGTGGAGTCTGGAATTTGGCTTCCTGACCTGCACGTGCCATGTGTCCTAGTTTGCTCCATTCCTCGAGGCTGGACACACAGAGACCCACCCAGGCCTTGAGGCGGAGGCGCCCGCTGGCACACCTGTCCCACCAGGAGCTCAGGTCTTATTTCCCCTCAGTCCTCAGTTTCTCTGCCTCAGTCCTGGGGGTTGGGCCTTGCTCTCCATTTGGCTGGAGACTGGGTGCCCAACTCCTCTTTGTGGGAAAAGCTTCTTCCTGCTCTAATTCAGAGCATTGGGACCAGAGTCTCCCACCAGGTCTCCAGATCTGGAGCCAGTGCTCCTCCTCTTGCCTGTGTTGGGTTTTCTGTTTGTTCATTGTGCTGCTGGTTCTTATCCTCTATTACTGAGTTTGTCGTGTTGAACCATCTTTTCATTGGCTGGATTTTGTCATCTAATAGTACATTCTTCAACATGGGCTCATGGGCACTGTAATCCCTGAGCTCGGATGGTGGAAACATCAGGCCCTCCGTAGCCATCCTTGCATACTTCTAGCAGGTCAAAATGCTGTCCTTGTCCTCTGACACCAAATGCTGCTGAGGGCAAGTTCAAGGTCATCTGAGCATTTCTCTTTCTGTCAGGGACTTGCTGTTTCTATCTGGATGCTTGATAATTTCTTTTCTGAATTTCAAAGTTCAGTACCTAAACTGGAAAATGTTGTCACATCAATCATTTTGTATCAATTTTTCATGGAACTTGGCATGTGATTTTGATATGCAGGTCCAGTTCTTTATTCATTTGGGGAGTTTTTTTTTTTTTTTTTAAAAGACACCATTCTGTGTGTTCCATTTGTTTCTCTGCTTCAGGGGCGTTAGGGTTCTGATATCGGATCACCTTTTCTAGTTTTATACTTTTTTCCCTCTTTTCTGGTTGCTTTAGTAACTTAAATCTTTCTCAGCGACTTGCCCAAGGTCCCACTGCTGGTGGATGGCCCAGCCAGGGCTGGAATCCCTTAGCTGGTGTTAGTAATTAGATTTCCTGTGGTGTTTGCTCACAGGAAGTTGATACTTCTATTTATTGGTTCTGTAGAAGTTGTTTTGTGGCTCTCAACTTTATAATCCTTTACTTCATTGTTTTGTTTCATCATCTAATCTTTATTAAATTCGTGTTCTTAAGCCATTCTGTGCTGTGAAACATGTACAGGTAATTTCCTTCTGTTCCATAGGTTGTTTTCTTTCAGATTGAGGTTTTGGGGTATGGTAGGGTTTTGAATTTTTTTCATGCTATGCCCTGTTTGTTTGTTCATTTGTTTGTTTTTGTTTTCATCCACCTACCCCCAATGACATAGTTGCACCATTGCCATGCAGTTTGTTTTAATCTTTGTCAACCTACTCGCCCTGATTTAGGGCGAGGCCATTCTGGGCTCCTTTCTCACCACTGTTGAGCCTACTCATTTCCCCCACAAGGCATGGCTTCTGGCTTGGAGTTCTGGGCTGCCCACTGCTCTGCCTTAGTGGGTGAGGGTGGGAGGGACAGCCCCCCTGAGGCTGTGAACAGTCTCCAGCAGGGTACCCAGACTGCCTGGTGTGGAGATTCAGAGAGAAAACCCATGCGTATGCCTCTAAGGCCTATGCAGTTTTGGGGAAGGAGCCCAGTAACTTGAGTAAATGCCCTGGCAAAAGAGAAGGGGACACATTTAGGCTGCAGGGACCAGATCTACTCAACTTACTTCACCAAGTGGTGTTGGCAGTTTAGTGTAAGGATACCAGAGTGTGGGAACCAGGTTTAAGCCAGAGCAGGCCAAAAGTCCATGGCAGGACTTGCAGGCCATGGTGAGGAACTTGGCCTTCATCCTGTCAGTGGGATCCAACTGCATCTTAGAAAAGTCACTCCAGAAGCAGTGGGAAAATGAGATAGAGGTGTAAAGACATAAATCCATAGGACTATCTGCTGATCAGCTCTGCAACACGGACCAGGAAGTATCATCTGTACTAGGAACTGGGTCACCAAGGAGTAGAGAGCTTCCAGAGCACCTGCCACCCCCTCTTTAACTCCACACATTTCAAATGCCTTCAGCCTCTGGGCAGCAGTTGAAGTACACTCACTCAGCTTTCCCCCTAGTGCTCTGAACCTCTAAAGGTATATTCCAGGGCTATGCATTAGGGTGGCAGGGCCAGAGAGGCACAAGGTTGTTTTTTAAAGTACAAACAGAGCAGGGACCAATTATCAAATTCCTCTTCATGACTATGCCCAGCGTGGGATGGGCAGAGGCTGGCAGAGCAAGGGAACCTCTTCCCCTCTTCCACCCCTAAGGGGTTGCCAAGAAGGTAGAAGGGGGTATTACCATTGATTTCTTTGCTGCCCAGCAGGCCTGCCAGGCAAGCTCATCTTTTCAGAGAGGAGCCCTCTCCTCTTGACTTGACAGCCAGGTGCCTCCTGTGGCTCGGAGGTGGTGCTGGGTCGTAGACAGTATGAGCAGAAGATTGCTTCTGTGTCTGCAAGTACAACTCTCTAGGGAGAAGGACCATGGCTTCCATTACTTTGAAAAGGGGTCCCTGTCTCCTCAAATAGTTAAGAATGGTGGTTCTATCCCCACTTTTACAGGTGGGGAAACTAGCCAGAAACACATTGAGCAGAAGTGTTTTACCCAAGGATACCCGTGCCAGGTAGTGAGAGTTGGATCCAAAAGTCAGATCTCCAGCACATTCTGGGAGTCCTCACTGCCTCCCCAGAGAAATGACCTTCCTGCCCCGTGGACACGTGCTATTGTCTTCACTTCACTAGCAAGTAAAGTTGTCGCTATTATATATTGTTAAATGTGTGCATGACATGGTGTTGAGTACTTTACTTATATTAATCCATTAGGTCCATAAAATAGCATTACAATTTTACAGAATAGATAGCTTACCAAGGACAGCCTCTTGCCCAAGGTCACAGGGACAGTGACCCAGCTCTCTAGGATGTCCACCCTACCTGTTTTTCCCTCCCTGCCTTTTGCACCTCTGTCTCAGTCTGATTTGTTCTTATAGGCTGAGGCCCAAACCGCCTTCTCCCTGAGTATCTCCCTGAATGGCCCAGCCCTTGCTGGTCTTCCCTTTTCTAGGTGTCCAGAGCCAAGGTCATTGAAAAAATCTGAGTTCCTTGTCCTGCTACATCCTGGCTGGCCACCTTTGGTCAGATACAGAGTGTCCCAGGCAGAAAGCCCAGCAGGCATGAAGGCCTGAGGTAGGCAATGATGAAGGCCAGTGTGGCTGGAGAGTATTGAGGGTGAGGCTGGAGAGTTTGCAAACTCGGGCTTGGCAGGGCCTTGGGGGGTCATGGTAGGGAGCCAGGATGTCATTCTGAGAACAGGGAGCCACTGGAAGGCTTTTGAGCCAGAGTGGGAGGTGTGGGAGCTCATGCCATTTCTAAGAAAATGACTGCAGAAAATGGATCAGAGGGGCCGAGAGTGGAAGAACAGAGTTGGAGTGCAGCCCGGTGCCATGTCCCAAGCAGAGGCAGTGGTGACTGGGCAGGGCTTTAGAGACGGGAGAGCGAGGAGGGGTGGGTGAAGGCACGTTTCAGAGGCAGATTCTACAGGAAGTAGTGCTGGCTCAGCTGTGTGGCTGGGGTCCAAGTGGTGAGGGTACAGTTGAGGGTGAGGGAGCAGGACCCTGGATGACCCTCAGGTTCCTGGTTTGTGCAGCTGAGAGGCTAGTGGTGACATTTCCTCCCCCCGGGGAGCTTGTGGGAAGGGTGGCTGGGATGGGCAGGTCAGGAGTCCCACTCAGTCTATCTCGGGCCAGATGCTTGTGAGGCACCGAGCGGCCATGCCAGGCAGACATTCCTCTAATTCAGACCTGGAGCTTAAAAAGAGATCTGGGGTGGGAGAAAACATATTTGGAATCTTCTACCTTAGAACCACAACAGAAGAGCATGGAATGAGAAAAAGGGACCAGGGTTAAACATGAGCAAGTCCAACATTTAGGAGCCAGGGGAAGGAAGGAGCCGGCAGAGGAGAGGGGGGAAGGCCAGAGTCAGAGACAAAGTCTGGGCAAGAGGGGTCCTGAGGCCAAGAGACAGGAGCACTCGAAGGGGACTTCATCAGTGGGGGGGGGGGGGACATCGCTGGAGGTCAGTGTAGATGAATGTGCTCAGCACTGGGCATCCCGTAAGCACTTAATAAATATGACATTCTCTTTCTTGCCCCTTTCTGTTTCTGAATATCTGTTGCCCTTTTCTCTCCGACTACAGTAAGAACATAAGAAGTAATGAATAAATGAATGAATGTGTAAAGTGAATGAATGAAGTGAATTGTAAGTGCAGCCAGCATTGCTGAACCCCAAGTCAGGTGTAACTACCCTCCTTTTCTTTCCTGCAGCTCAAGGCACTGATTTTTGTCCAGAGGCTAGGCCACTGGCAAGTTCCCTGGGAACCTTTGGCCCCTGTGTAGCAGAGGGCCCTCTGGGGAGCCACTTCTCACTCTTGTCAGGCGGCCTGGCCGCCCATGCAGGGAGCTGCCTCCTCCAGCAGGAAGCCAGAGTCCCTGTCGCCTTTCCTCCCAGAGCCCTGTTGACTGCACTGTAATCACACAATTATGACGCCATTAAAATGTCACATTTGAAGAAATCCATATAAACAGAGCATTAACAACCGTTTGAAAATTGTAGTCTTTACCACTAATGACCTACTTTCCCTGCACATCGCGCCTGGCTGCCTCTCTCCCCAACCCTTGATTTGGGAGGCAGGCAAGAAGGTACAGTCTTTTCTGCCTGGAAAGCCTTAATGTTTAATGTGCTGGGCCAGAAATGGGCAGGCCAGCAGTGGTGGGCGGGGAGCCGGGCGCCGAGCCACCAGGGAGGGAGGCGGGAGGAGCTGGACCTGAGCAGAGCTAAGGTTCCCCAGGGAGGAAAGGGCCTCGGGGAGAACCTGGTCCTTGGGAAACTGAAGAGAGCTCATGCTGCTGAAATGTCCGAGGGTCAGGTTCATCCCCTTGGCTTTAGCTTCCTCCCCTTGGGAAGAAGAGATTAACCTGAAACATAACACAACTGAAGGCTGGAAATGTGCTGCTCAGAGGTTGTGGACCAGAGAGCTCTGGATCTTTGCCACTGTGGGTGGAGGGTGAGGACACAGGTGGGCAGAGAGACAGGGCAGGTGATAGGGCTTTTGAGAGTTTTGACCTCATTTCCTAGAGTATGGCTCTGGATAGTTGTTCATATACTGGTTTTTTTTTTTTTTTTTCATCTCCAGAATCTAATTTTAGCACACTAAGGAAACAGATTACTTAAGGGAATCTTGTAGTGAGTATTTTTATAGAGTAAAACATCCACCAAACAGCTCTGCAAAATGATTAATCTCTTCCCAATGTATCTCAATTGCAAATCTGGATTCCCACATAGGCCCGGATTTGATTAAAGCAAGAGCACACTTGATTCTAAAAAGGGAGGAGAAGGCCGCTGCGGATGAACAGAAGTTGGGTTAGAGTGTGGGAGACACTTTAGATGTCACTGTCTAGTACTTTACATCCTTCCAGCAGTTCAGGACGGACCTGCAGAAGGAATCGTGCCTCTGGTACAAATGACAAAATGGTTGGTGACAAGCACATCGCTTGGGAAGCAATTACTGGTCCATCTGGAGGTGAGAGGATGCCCTGTGGGTCTTGTTTACAGAAGCAAGTGCATCGTAAGTCCCTTTGTGATCGTTCATGGAAGATGCCCTGGGAGAGGCCTTTGTGTGCCATGGAGATGGGCAGTGCTATGCGGACAGGCTTGCAGGATTTCTCCCAGTTGCTCAGCCTGGTGCCATTACCACTTGTCATGTCTCTGGTGGCGCTCAATTTGCCCTTATCTGAGACAGGCATCTTGCCCCCTCCAGATTCAGCAGGCATGACATCTGGGTACTCTGGGTCTGCTTTATGTATAAAAAAGAGCCCCTTCTGTTAAAATCCAGCTAGCATCCCCCTGGAGTCCCCTGAGATGAAGTCGTTTCAAAGTCACTCGCTCCAGCCCCACACCTACATATTCAGTGCTGCCCTAGTTTTGAGGGAGCCAGAGGGTGTCTGGATGTCACCTTATTTGCAGAGTGGATAGAAAGGGCTAAGCTCCAGGCACACGTTATCTGGGAAGATCTCTCTTCCACCTCAGAGGCGTAGAAGAACTGGGGAACAAATCCTGCTCAGCTGAGATCTGAAGCTTTTGCTAATGTCACCTTTGGGGACTGAGTGGCAGGGCTTAGGGGACACTCGACTCTGCAACTCTTTCTAGCCATATTCTAGTTTAGCACCTTTTGGCATGTGGATTAGGGATGCTGTTTTTAGGGTGACCTTGACAGAACACGTACAACTGAGCTTCTGGCCATGTCTGCTCCCTCCTTCCGTTGTCTCACCAGGCAGGCGCCAGGTTGGGAAGCTGGGCTTCATCAGGGATCTTCTGCTCTGGCCAGGACCAGTCCAGGTGTGCACAAAGCCCAGCAGCTTGGGTCTAAGCCCAGCAACTCTACTCACTTGCTGTGTGACCTAGAGGGACATTTGAGGAAGCTGCAAACCTTGCTAAACCCATCACTGTGAGTGCAGCTGTGGGACTGGCCATCCTGATCTGTGGAGGCAATTCCAGGAGGCTAGAGAAGTCCTTTTGGAGCTAAGTGCATAGGAGGAGAAGGGAACAGACATCAAGTAGGTTGCTCTGAAGCCCAGATTCCTCTGCCTGCTGGGAAGCTGGGGGTCTCAGGCAAGTTTAAGCTTCTAATCCTGCCTAGGTCTCTCCCCAGAATCATACCACACAGCTCCCATGCTCGTCCCAGCCCCCCCTCTGAGTGCATAGAAGGGAAGTGAGCACAAAGCTCCCTTTCTGGCCCTCAAAGCTGATAATAACCTATGTGCATGTATTATGCTTCCTAAAATAGTTTTTCTTGTCTTATCTTTTGCATGACACTGTGCTCAAACCCAGTGGTGATGACCAGTTTCCACAGACGGGCAGTAAGGGGAGGCGTCCAGCCATCCGTGGATGCTATCAGAAACCCCATTTCTGCCACAGGGAAGGAAGAAGCAGCTAAACATAAATTGACTGACTGTAAATTGCGTTTTTCCTCCATTAGCATTCAGTCACCAAAAGAAATAATAGTAACCACAGCCATGTTGACAATAATAATATGTTATGTATGCATTATGTTTTACCAAGCAATTTTTCATGTCTCATCTCTGAGATCTAATTCGGGCTGTGGAAATGGGTGGAGTGAAGTTTATTATTGTCTTTGAGATGAAGAAGAAACTGGCCATGAGGCTGCAAGGACATGTTTGGCAGAGCCAAGCTCCAGGCGCCAGCTTTCTGGGATTCAGGAGGGCTGTGCGTGTCCTTCACCCACCTCCACCTCCTCACACACACAGCAGCATTTCCGTCCAGGTGAAATTGGGTTGAAATCAACAAAGGGTCCTTGGAAAGAGAAAATAAGTCACAAGAACATAATGTTTACTATGATCACTTTCCCTTTGTTCGAGTCGTCTCTCCTTTGTCTGTCTTTACTCTTTTCCTTGTATTTTCTTACTGTCCCAAGAGTCCCACTGTGGGAGCTACAGGCCAAATTGTGCCTGTGAGCATGTTTTGTTTCACCCAGAGGCAGGTTTGAGGAAGTGTGACTAGGCCGGTGCTGTGCAGTGCCTATGCAGAAATGAGACTTGCTCACATTTCACTTTTCAGTGACCCCGGGCCTGCTCATTCAGGACCCCTGCTAGACACCTTGGCTCAGTAGGGCCCCTTGAGAATTACTTGGTCCTGTAACTATTTCCTGTGGCTAAATGATTTCTTGTGGCTGATGATACCTTAAGATATTTCCTGCCCTGTACAGCAAGGTAAGGAGGGGAGAGAAGCCTGACTTTTGAAGGAAGAGCTCTGTCCTAGAAAAATTCAACTCTTATTTCAGTATCTTTTTTGTTCTCCTAGTGGTCTTTAGTGGCCTCTGATCAAAATCTGTCCTCTTAAAGGCCACCCTGAGAGGATGTAGCCGCCCTTTCCCTCGTGCTCTGCTCCTGGGAGCTGGCTGCAGCAGCTCTCTCAGAGCCCCGCGCTCCCTGTGTGCACCAGACAATGTGTCAGCGTCCAGCTCGGCCCTGCTGGAGCCGCCCTTCCCGAGCCACTCCGGCTTTTCTCCTCTTATGTCCTGTCCCTCTCCTTGGTCTTTCCGGGCATAGTTCCTCTTCCTGGTGCGTCAACCTCCTGGTTACTGGCAAATCCACCCTCTGTGCCACCACCCGGTAGCAAATCCTTTCTCCTGAGCCCTATGTGGACACCTGGCTCCCTCCTACCTTGCTTTCCTGGCCTCAGGGTGCCAGAGCTGGAGGACACAGAGGCTTCTCCTGTTCTGCGAGCAGCTCACTGTTCTGGTCTCTGCGCACACAGAGGGGGTGTGGGAATCCATGGTTTGTGTGTGAGTCCTTCCAGTCCTCATGTCCACTAGCAATAGGGGCATATTCTTCAGAGATGCCTGTCCACAGAAGGGAACTCGGGGTTTAGTCTTAGGTGGTGGAATTTACAGGGTATTGATAAGAAGGCAGCAGATGCATCAGCACTGGGGCTCACGCACCCTGGCACATGCTGGGAGCTGGGCCCTCCTCCCCAGCTGTGCTGACTTAGACTTCCCGAGCACCTCCCTTTCGCACTAATCAGTAAGCAAGTTAATCTCCATGCAAGGCCCAAATTGTGTGATGGTGTTTTTTTTTTTTTTTTTCCTGTTCTAGAAACAAAAACTGGGCTTCTGTCCATTCAGTTAATCATATCATATTTCACAGTTGGAATTTTCAGGCAATTATAATAATAATTGGAACTTCAACATTGTACCGTGTGTGGTGTGTGATTGAGATGTGGGTTGTGAGAGTGTGTGTGGACACGGTGGTGAGGAAGAGAAAGTCGGGCCGCGGTTGCTTTGGTTATCAGAGACTAAATGATAGGTAAATTAAATGGAGGGAGAATCTGGCATTAGAGAGGGGTCTGGGCTTGGGGTCCTGGCCGGCAGACCCTCTAGGGGCTCAGAGGTGCCACAGTGGAGCAACTTCCAGCAGACCCAGACCCTGGTCGCAGAGGGAGGCTGGAGAGGAAGAAAGTGGGCGAAGGGGCAGGACAGGTAAACTATGAAAGAAAACTCATCTCTGCTGAATCACACGCTACCTCACCTGGTCTGGGGAATGGCCGTCTCCTCCTGTGTTACGTCTCCGTTCTATCTATCAAACTATTTAAGGAGCATCTTTCATATAATTAATGCTAACTATTAAACTGCAACATTGAAGGAGCAATTGCTTACATCTGAGGAAAATTTAAATTTATTACCAGCACCCATGATGAAATGAATACTAAAGAGAAGGAAAGAAAACCCAGCAGAAGATAAATAGAAAGCCAAGTGGGATATTGACTTGATCCTTCTCCAGTGCAGGGTAATTTGGCTTCTAAAGTGAGTTAGATCATAATAAATTAAATTTAGATTTTTGCACATCAGTTAAATAACTCCCAAGACAGAATTCCAGTGAGAGGAAGAGGTGATAATACATGGAGGAAATATTAAAATGAAGATCTCATCTAATAATCCATAATTGATGTGCTGTCCCTAGATGAGGGAAGAGAATTTTCCAGCTTTGCCATGAGCCCCAGCAAGTGAAGGGCTGGCTTGACCCTCCTCCCCTGTTCCAGCTTGTCCTGCAAGGGGGGACATCTGTTACCAATAGTGATCTTTGGTCCACAATGTAGTCATTGTGGGTAGGACTTACATTAGTATGTGAAGGTCATTATAGTAGTATGTGAAGGTCAACAGGGGTTGTGCTGGGACTCCTTCCTCTCCTGATTGGCCCTTGGAAACATAAGGTCACTTCCTAGCTGACTAGAGAACAGAAGGATACGGGGGAGGCACATAGTTCTGTGTTTTGGGGGCTAGCTGGTAGGGGGCAAAAGTCATCCTGTGGATGGATAGGACATCTAGTGACATGGAAGGAACGCAGTATTGAAGTGAGAAGTCAAACTCACTATTTATGTGATCTTGAGTTTTATCATGTGTGAAATGATAGCAGCATGAGAAGCCTCCCTACTTCATAGAGGTGAGAAAAATGAGATATTCAAGAGAAAATGCTTTGCGGATTATAAACGATTGTCTCTGGCCTGTTTGTTGTTGCCTTTCAGTTGTTATAGTTTTCATTTCTAAAAGTTCTATTTGGCTGTCCTTAAAATCTGCCTAGCCAAATTTGGTTTGTTTGTTTACTTTTGCTAATTTTCATTCCGCATTTTAAACATTTTATCTGTTGTTATGCTTTATTCTGGATCTGGTCATTCATGTAGTTGAAGTCTTTGGAGGATCTCGATCTGTTATTTAGAGTTTCCACTGATTCTTGTGGAGACTTGCTTCCTTGCATGTCTGGCAATTTTTTTCTTGTGATTTTATCTTTTGGTGAGCTTTGTGGGAATTCTGGGGGCCTAAATTGGAGATTCTCCTCCAAATAGGATTTACATTTGCTTCTTCTGGGAATCAGGGGTACAACTGGATTGGACCACTTTTTTCCTTTCTTGGGCTTAGCTATAGAAGACTCCGATTCAGCATTTCTACTTTTTGGTAACCAAGGTTTAATTTCTTAGTGACTTTTTCCCTTGAGACAGCCTCACATTTTGTCCTTGCTTACCATCCTCCTATCCCAGTTCTAGCCTCACCCTTCCTCTCACAGAGACTTCCCTTCTAAAAAACCCAGCAATGTATCAAAACCCATGTAGGCTCTACCTGTCGTCTAGCACAAAGGGTTCCCTGGGAGTACGTGGCCTGGCATGGAGCCAGCAGCAGAAGCTTCCAGCTCCTGGAACTCAGGGCACCCAAGTGGTGTTAAGGAGCTACTGGCTGTGGCCCCAGAAACAGCCAGGACGGCTGGAGGTGAGAACTCTAGGGCTCCATGGCTATTCAGAAACTGGGTCTGTTGAAAAGAAGGGAGGTAGCACAGGCTTTGAGAGAGTTCTGTGGCTCACTATGAAAGTTTTGAGACAGACTGTTATGGTCCCTTATTTTACTTCCAAGAAGCACAGTAGACAACATCCTTTCTGGTTCACAGTGCAAATTTCAACTTGCTCAGCTTATTAGTGTTACTGGGAGGGCTTCATTTCTTTCCGGCCACACAGATTTTATGTTTTTGGATTTTTGTGTATCTCAATGCTTTTGTAAAGACCCATGTACCAGTGGTGTGACCTTGGGCCAGTTGTGTATCTTTCCTGTGCCTCAGTTTTCTTATTTAAAAACTGAGGATACTGTTTTATATTCTTGATTTGAGGCACCTCTCATTCATTACTTCCCTATGAGGTTCCGACCAAAGGAACAATGATGGTTAATTTTTTATGTCAACTTGGCTGGGCCAGAGAGCCCAGATATTTGGTCAAACATTATTCTGGATCTTTCTGTGAAGATTTTTTTTTTTTTTTGGATGAGATTAACATTTAAATTGGAGGACTTTGAGTAAAGCAGATTATGCTCCATAATGTAGATGGGTCTCATCCAAGCCGTTGAAGGCCACAAGAAAACAAAAACTGGCCATTCCCAAGCAAGAAGGAATTCTGCCAGCAGATTGCCTTTGGACTCACTCAGAGCGCAACTGGACCATGGGTCTCTAGCCAGTGGCCTATTTTGTGGATTTTGGACTTGTATTGCCTCAATCACATGAGCCAATTCTTAAAATCTGCATTCCTCTTTCTTTGTCGCAATTTCTGTGTGTATATATACATGTGTGTGCATGTGTATGTTTGTGTGTGTGTGTGCACACGTGCGCACGCGTACACTATTAGTACTATTTCTCTGTAAAACACAGACCAATATAGGAACACATACAAAAACAGCAAACAAATGAGAAACAAACATTACTTTTACTGATGCTATTGCTTTATGTAAGGAAGTACCTTCTAACTCTAAGGCAAAGCTTTTGGTAGAAGCTGAATTGGAGAGTGTGGAATTGCCTGAGGATGAAGTGGGACTTCTTGTATCCCCACTTTGTATCTAGACCGAGGGACCAGCACACTCAGAACAACTGCGGGGGTGACAGGAGGCTTGTGGCTAGATGACAAGCCCAGTGTGTGTTTTCTACGTAGGGAGAAGTGGCATGGGATTGCCCCTGACAGGGGACATGCAGACCAGAGAGAGGGGTGGCCATGGCTATGCCACTCAAGAGTCCTGCCCACCAGCAAAACACGTGTGGCTCCCCCCAGGGAGATCGTCTCCTCCTGGCAGGGCCCTGGGTGGGGTTGAGCATACTCTCTCTCCTGTCATGGCTGTGCCAGGATCTACACCAGATTTTATTTTCTTAGGAAAGAATTCTTCCATGGAAAAATGATGAGGGTGAAGAGAGAAGGGTTCTCTCCTAAGAAAATTAAATGTGATGTAGAGGTTGGCACCTCAGTGTCTGGTAAGTGGCAGGCAGCGCCATAGGCTCTGCGTTTTCACAGAAGAGCTGCTGTTGGTGAAGCGTGGGTATGAAAGTTAGCCTGCATGGTGGACAGTGTCCCCTCTCACAAGGCATGCACACGAGGGTTTCCACAGTGTGTGAATTCCTTGATGAACCATCTGACTTCAGTTGCCCTAGAACACCTTGTGCCTTTGCCACATGTTTTACCCTCCTCTGTGTTCATTTTGCTGAGTTGCAAGTCTCATATGTTGTTACCAGGGGTTGGAAGACCTGGGAGACACCATGGTTGCCTTTAACTATCTGAAGGCTATGGGGGAGAAAGATTAGACTAGTACTGAACATCTGTAAGGATAAAACCCCGGAAAGGAGTACCAGGAAACAGATTCTTGTTCTGGAAGTTATAGTTCTTCCAGGTTGGAGCAGGCTACTTGGGCCCTCTCTGTCAGTGGTTGGACCCCAGAGGGCTGCAAAGGGAAGTAGGATGTTAGGCTTCCAACTCCGGATGGAGGGAGGAATTCTATCATCTTTAAATGCATTACATCATTTCTTCAGTCCTGACCTTCTCTGTTGGCCTGGCCACCTTCCTGCAGTAACCTGCCTGCAGAATCCTTCCTGGCCTTGCCCTGGCTGTTAGGAGCAGGCCTCACTGTGGGGAGTAGGAGGGGTTGCTCAGCAAAGAGAATGACACTGCAGACACCCCCTGAAGGAGGAAAAGCCCCACAGCAAAGAAAGAACATTAATGGAAAATACATATAGTTGAGTCTTTGAAGATGGCAGCGAGGCTGGGATGAGGCTGCACCACCTAATGGAAAAAGCACCGAGCTGGAGTTCATGCTGCCTGGGTTCAAATCCCAGCACTGGCTCTGATGAGTGGGGTGACATTGGGCACGATACTTGCTTTCTCTGTGCCTCAATTTTCCAAATTATAAAATGACAGTGTTGGCATCTATCATTGTGAAGATAAATGTCAATATTTATGACACATATAAGTAAGTACCTCTCGTGGAGTTAGATGATTTAGTATGGGGCAAGTCTGAGAAGTTCTATTAAGTATCACATGGGTCAGGATAGGTTAGAAGCTTTACCAAGGGGTAGAATGTTTCTTATTTTAAATGTGAAAAAGAAGAGAACTGGGACAATAAGAGAACCAGTAGTACCAAACTGGAGAAAGAAGTGGGGGAAGACAAATACGTAGATAGAAAATAGAGGCAGCTTCAAAACCCAGCAGAAGGGAAGGCTACACCATGATTTCAGAGCCAACTAATCAGCTTGAGATAAGAGAAATAGGCCCGGAGAAGGAAAGAGGAAAGGAGATTTGAGATTTCTCCCGGAAGCATAGTGGGAGGAGAGAAATTAAGCAACTTAACAGATGTGCTATTAAGCTTTAGTTTTTGATGCCAGATTATTTAAGCAATAGTCTTGGCCAGGGGTTCAGCAGCCTTAACAAGGAAGTTCCTGTTTAGAAGATTATGTCTCAGCCTTCCTGTGCATGGCTTATTTTACTTAGCATAATGTCCTCTGGGTTCATCCGTGTTGTCACAAATGGCAGAATTTCCTGCTTCTCTAAGGCCCAGTAATGATCTCACTTATATGTGGAACTTAAAATAGTCAAACTCAAAGAAGTAGAGGGTAGAATGGTGGTTACCAGATCCTGTGGATGGGAGTACATGAAGAGATGTTGGCCAAAGGGTCTGAAGTTTCAGTTAGACAGGAAGAATAAGGATAGTTAATAATCATATATTTCAAAATTGCTAAAAGAGAGAATTTTGAATGTGCTTACCACAAATGATGAGTATTTGGAGAGACAGACATATTAACTAATCTGATTTGCTCATTCCACGATGTATATATACAACAAACATGACATTGTACCCCTTAAGTATATACAATTATCGTTGGTTAATTAGAAATCTAAAGATAGGGTTTATGTCTGTTGTCTATTTGTGGCCTCCTACTTAACTTGTGAAACACATTCTCTTTGGACTGAATAAATTCTGGTTGGAAAGTGACGTGGAGGCTTGCTGGTGAGGACCCTACAGGAGAGGGCACATTTCCAGGATGGAGCCCTTTGGGTGCACCCGAGTTTTTCTTGCTTCTGAGGAGAAAAGCACTTCCTGTGCTGGAAGGTGTATGAAGGTGACAGTGTGTGTTCAGAAGCTTTTCTGGATGTTCACATGAGCCGGGAAGCAGGGAATCCACAACACAGTGTGCTAGACTGTGCAGGCAGGGAGGCGGCTTGTGTGCTGTGATTGGGTGGCCAGGACACTCCCCACGGTGTCCTGCCACATGCTTTGGACTCTCAGAAGCTGGATATGGGGACTAATGGATTGAAGAGTTTGAAAACCAACCCCCAATATGGCTGGTAGTGCCAGTCAAAGTCAGTGCCCTTCAGAAGCCCAAGGAGGCTCATGGCAACTGTTCTCGGGACAGCAAGGAAGCGTGCTCCATCCCCCCTGACACGGGCTTTCTACAGGTCCTCCAGGGGGATCGTCCTCCGCCCACTGACCCTCAGCAGAGGAGATACTTGTTTGGTTTCTGTCTGTGGCATTGGGAGACTCTGAAAAGATTAAATCAGCATTTCCATCACATAATAGCTGATGACTTTGGAAAAGCCACCTAACCTCTCTGAGCTGTCCCTCAACATAGATGGGGGGTCGTGTAAGGATTCTGTGATAGACATGTGCAAGCTGCTGTGTATGATAGAAAGTGCTATCCAAATGTTAGTGCTATCCAAGTGTTACCATTTTAAGCTCACCTTCACCATTATTTAAGATACTCTGATATCACTATAGAAAAGCCAAGCCAAGTAAGGCTGTTGCCCTCAGTGGGTCTCAGTATGGCAAACTGTGAATGAGCTCCAAGCACAGACCAGTCTAACGTGTGTGGTCCAAGGACACCCTCAGCATACTGTTCATATATTTCTCTTGCCAGCCAGGCTGCTGCTCTGGCTCTCTGGGGTCCAAATTCCAAGTAGATTATCACAGCAGAGTTCTTGGTGCTCCAAGAAGGCAGTGCCTGCCAGGGATGCTAGGGTGCCCAGATGCCCTGCAGGGTGTCAATAGATAGGCAGGCTGAGAAACCACAAGCCTTGTGCCCTCTTGGCCCTGAGCCACCATTTGACATGAATAGAGAGTATGGGGTTGGCTTGAGGCCAAGAAGTTGGTGACATCCACTCTCCAAGTCCCTGTGTGTTATCATGGATACCTGCCCCTCTGCTTGTCACCCAGCAGGTTCCCATTCAGGAGTCCCTTCCCACCAGGTTAGATTACTGTGGTCACTTCCCAACAGGCCTCCTTGTAGTAGCTGCCTCCCTTCACTCCATCCTACATGTGTGATCAGATGTTTTCCCATTATCTTCTTCATACAGACTGAGCTGTTTTCTGGAGTTTTCTTGTACCTGTGCCCTCTTTTGCAGTGCTCATTCCAGCCTTACATTTCTCAGCTAGCTATTTTGCCTTGCACAGAACCCTCTTTCTCTGCATCTTCTTCCTCTGGACCTTCCTGCCTGTTTAATTTGATATGTGTCAACTGGACTGGGCCATAGGGTGCCCAGATATTTGGTCAAAAGTTATTTTGTTTTTGCCTGTGAAGATGCTTCTGGATGAGATTAACATTTGAATCAGCAAGCTGAGTAAAGCAGATTGTGTTCCCCATTGTGATGGGCCCCATCCAATTCACTGAAGGTGGCCTGAATAGAACAAAAAAGCTAAGCAGGAATTCCTCTTGCCTGACTGCCTTTGAGCAGGAACACTCCTTTTCTCCTGCTTTCAGACTCATACAGAAGCATTACCCTTGCTGAATCTCCATTAGGACCCCACAGATCTTGGGACTTGGCAGCTCCCATAATCATGTGAGCCAATTCCTTAGAATAAATATCTTTCCATATAAACTTTTATAAACTACACATGTAAAAGTTTATACAGAAAAGTTAGGCAGTTTTGTCCTTGTGGGAATATCATAGGGTGAATGCACTTACACAAGCCTAGAAGGCATTGCCAGCCACATACCCAGGCCATATGGTATGGCCTATTACTCCTAGGCTGCACACCTGTACAGTAGGTTACTGGGCGGAATACTGCAGGCAGCTGACAATGGCAAGTATTTATGCATCTAAACATATCTGAACATAAAAAAGCTATAGTAAAAAGACTGTGTTGTAATCTTATGGGATTACTTTCATATTCAATCCATCGTTGATGAAAATGTTGTTATTCAGCACTTGATTGTACACACACACACACACATACACACATTATATGGGTTCTGTTTCTCTAGAGAACTCTGACTAATATCCTGCCTTCTATCTGGCTTTTCACTACACACTTATTTCCCCTCTCTCTCTTCCTTTATGCAAAGTAAGATCCCTGCTCATCTTTCAAGATCTAACTCATTTGACGCCACATCCAAGAGTTTGGGAGCAGAGGACATCCCCAAAGAGGCTGTCGTCTGCTCCCCTCACTGCTCTGTGCTTCACAGCACGGTCATCGAGCTTATGTAATTGAACTCACCTTGTGGTGTGTTTTACAGGTATGTCCACACACGTCTCTCTGCGACATCACAGCTCCCTCAAGGGCGGAGGCCTTCCATCTCCACCTCTCTCCTCCCTAGCTTGGGGCACTGGAAGACTCACAACATATTAAGAGAACTGCAATGAATTAAGTTGGAAACAAGCCAGTGGGAGACAGTTCATGGCCCTTCCCACTAAGATGAGATTTCAGGGTTGCCGTGGGGGGATGTTCCAACCAGAGGTGACAGCTATCAGGATGTGACATTGCATAGCACAAGCTGGGGGTTTCATACCCTCACTCAAATTCCCCCTAGCATGTTCTATAGCAGCAGTATCACAGAGCCTTAATAAAATCAATTATTGGATAAAAATCTCTGGTCTCCAAAGCTTCATTTTGTGCTATTAGCAGGAGAATGCTGTTTCAAAAGGAGATAACAAAGAGGAAGAAAGATCAATTACTGGATAAGCTTGTGGCAGTGCTGAGATGAATGTGCAGATGGGTGAGCCCCTCCCACCTGCTGTGTGGGCCAAGTGTCTGCACTGCTGTCTGCTCAGCCTCCCCTGGCCATCCTGGTCAGCTTCCCCTAGTGCAGGAAGTGCATTCTGCTCAGTGCTGGGATGGGCAGCTCTCAGCTCACCTCCCTTGGTACCTAGGCAGCTTGAGACACTTGCATGACCACTGGGGTCAGTAACCTCTCATTGTAAGGGACGATGGCAGCCCCAGCCCTAGGTTCCAGGTCAGAAATGGATCAGTGAGTTTTCCCTAGAGACAAAGCATCTTATCGTTCAGATGAATCTGAAAGGTGTGAGCTCTTTTCAGTATGAGGGTTGAGGGTGTATCAGAAATGAGTAACATGAATTGGGAGGTGGCCTCCAAATATAAGCATTGATTTTGCCAAGGCCTTGAAGCCCACACCTCCTGCTGGCTGTGTGGACAGTCTGCTGGCTGTAGAGCTGGTGTGTGGGGGGTGGAGCTGGACCCAGACCTGGCAGCCTGGACTCTGTCCGGGAGGCACCCCATCACCTCCTCTGCTGGAGGGCCCAGGAGATGGAGCTCTGCTTTGCGCTCTGCCACTTTCCACCTGTGCCATCTCCTAACCTCTCTGAACCTCATCCTTCCTACTCATCTCAGAGGGTTTGGTGAGGTGGAACGAGATCATGACTACAGAAAGCTCCTTGCACATTCTGAAGTGCTGCATCCATGTGCGGTGACGGTTATTACTCTCTCCTCCACTGATGCGTCTAACAATAAAGATTCCCAGGTTAGGAGGGAGGAGGGAACAGGCAGGGTGTCTGGGGGGTAGCACAGGCAGGGTGTCTGGGGGGTAGTCCTGATAGTGGACCAACTTCTTCCTGTCGCTGACTTTCCTCCAGCGGAGGAGGAGAGAGTGATAGTCACTGTGCATCTACTCTGGGCCGGCTTCTGGGCCAGCACTTTTAGGCCAGCTGTTCTCAAATTGCCCTGGAGAGATGTCCTCTGGGCTCGAGAAACTGGAATTCAAATCTAGTCCTGCTGCTTCCAAATTTTGGGATGTTGGGCAAGGTACTTACCTCTGGAGGCTCTTTCCCTCTGTAGAATGGGAGAATGTGCCATATCCATCCCGCAGGATTGCTGTGGGAATGACAGGACATCCTGTGGTCCAGGTCCTAGAGCAGCGCCCAGCACACCGCGCCCCATGGCTCCCTAAGGGGCAGCAGCCATTCCTGCTGTTCTGTCTGTTGCTGTTGAAGGGGCCTTGCTAATGTGCCGACTCTGTCCCCACCTTTGAGCCATGCCGTGCAGAACAAGCCTGGCCTCTGGGAAGGGGGACTGTGAGGCGGACGGGGCCAGCACAGCATGAGCTTCTCACAGACTTCCCATCCCTGTCTCACAGCCTTCCGACGCTGACTGGGACGACCTGTGGGACCAGTTTGATGAGCGACGCTATCTGAATGCCAGAAAGTGGCGCGTTGGTGAGGACCCCTACAAGCTGTACGCGTTCAACCAGCGGGAGAGTGAGCGGACCCCCAGCAACCGGGCTGTCCCCGACACTCGCCATTCAAGGTACTTCCTCCTCCCCCCACTGCGTGCCCGCAGCCCCCCTGCAGTCTTCCCAGGTCAGCAGCAGGCTTGATTTGGGGGCCTACCAGGCCCAGGGCCCAGTGCGGAGAACTGGGGGTGGGCAGACCATCTGTGACCCGTGAGATAAGGGAAACAGTCACCCTGTCAGGGCTGCTTCCTGCTCAGTGTCAAGAGCCAGGCCAAAGTGCCTCACTTTCCACTGGGAGGTGGGAGAGGACGGGTGGTCCTGTCACCTGTACTTGCCTCCTCACCGGTGGTTCCCACAAGTGGCACTTGCCAGAAGTTCCTGGAGCACTAAAAACGCTATAGCCAAGGCTTGTTTGTCCCTGGGTGGTCCCACAACTGGGGGAAGGCAGGATGGGCGGACCCTGGGAAGTCAGGCGGGTGGTCTCTTCTGTCCGTGGGAGAGACCCTTGCTATGCCAGCCCATGCACATTGCCGTCTGAGAAAGCTGAGGCGCTGCCTTGCTTCTGCTGTCTGCCTTCAGAGGGGCACTCACACAGCCTCCGTCCTGCCAGCTGTTCCTTGATCAGGCCACACCTCCAGTGGCTTACAAAGATCGGTCCTGATTCTATGTTAAAAAGCTTTATGTCCCTGCAAAAAGAGGCTTTGTGAAGATACTTGGCCTCTTGACCTTCCGTTTCAAGAGACCTGGTTTCCCGGGGGCCTGGTGAGCAGGTCAGTCTCAGACTCAGCTTGGGGGCCCAGAGGTACCAAAAATCTACTTGGTGTTTCCTATCTGCTACAGGAAATTAGCTTGTAACTGGCCCCAGACATCAGGCTGGCATGCTGGGGGTGGATTTGGAGATGATGTTACATTGAGAGGCTTGCTGTGATCCTTTGGGTCCATGGTACCCTCATGGTGGACAGACGGGGTGAGAATTTTCATGGCGATAAGCTGATGATGCCGGCATTTCTTCAGATGGACTATGTGAAGGCTAGTGGGCTCAGTTTTCTCAACTGGGGCACACAACTCAGAAATTTGTCTAATACAGCGTGTTGCCCATGGAGGAGCTCAAGCAGTCCTTATTAATCACCATCATTACTAAAAGAAGCTGGCGTCTGGGTTTCCCTGTGAGTACAGCGAGGGGGATGAAGTGGGTGATATTACGGCCCCGCCCAACTCTGACAGACTCCAGAATTAAACTCCCACAACACTCTCCTTCAGCTAGAGTCCCAGGGCTGGGCTGTACCCACTCCCTTCTGCTGGCCTGAAAGCATCTCAAAGTTAGAGTCCTATGTTATTCCTATTTGAATTCCCCAGCACTTATCCTGGTCATTGGTATCCGAGAGAATTTCATGTAAATATTAGCTTCTTGTATTTCCCTGAGTAGAAAGGAGAGGGAGAAAGGGATGAGACAGGAGTCTGAGAAGCCCTTCTAGGTCTCGGGTGAGTGGTCCCTCCCTTGATCTGAGTCCCGATGCCAAGGGCAGAGGACACCTCCTAGCAGAAAAGTGGCTGCATCTGGGTAAGAGCCTTTAAGAGAAACCCGTGGCTGCCCTCACCTGCAGAAAGGAGGCACCGAGGAATTCTCTGGGAAGGTGGGCACTTGGAGATGCCCTCAGCAAGACCAGTTTTTGTGCTCACCCTTTTCTACCATGAATGTAGAGGCACAAAAGAGGGTTGTACAAAGCTGGGGCATATGTGTTGGTAATGGATGGAGACTGAGCCAGTTCCCAAGGAGCCCAGCCCACTAGGTCCAGTTCCGGGCTTTGTTCCTAACCCAGGCATTTCATCTGTAAAGAAAGTGAGATCTGTTGGGTTTACAGCAAGAAGAGAAGAGAGGATTTAGACACCCTTTGGGAAGACAAAAAGGGAATGTGTATCAGCCATATGTCTGCCTCAGGGCACCAACTGAGCCCTGTGAGAAATGGGATTGTGTTACTCAGAGAATTTCCGGCTTAAGGGACTTCTGAATGTTCAGGAAGAGGAAAGGCCAGGGGGTTGAGAATGAGGCCAGACAGCCCCTAGGACTAGAAGCTGACTTGGGGGTCTTGTGCCCCTACTGTGGGCTAGCCTGATGAGGGCCACCAGTTGATTAGCTGTCTCCACAGTGACTTTGGCAGAGTGATGTCCTCATACTCCAGACTGTCAACAAAGCCCTGTGTTCTTCCCTCACCTGCTGGGTGGTGACATCTATCTGTAGGGTGCTCCACTCCCAGCCCTTGATTCCCCAGGAACCCTAATTGTGAGGTTGGGCTCGCCCGCTAAGTCTTTAGTTCTTTTGCAATCCTGGTCTTCTTACTGGATCCAGACTTCATCCTGACGTAATGCCTGGGGCTTGCCTGGCCAGGCTGACAGAACCCTGGGGCTCACTTTGGCCTCTGCTGACCCAGTTACGGCTGCAGTGACCTGCATCCCATGGGCTGGGGATTCTCCAGCTCTACCGACATTTCTGCCTGGATGACACTGTTGCAGGATGTCCTGTGCACCATGGGATGTTTAGCAGCATCCCTGTTCCTACCTACTCGATGCCAGGAGCACCTCTGCCAAAGTTATGACAACCAAAAATGTCTCCAGACATTGCCGTATGTCCCCAGGGGAGCAAAAATACAGTGAGGATCACTGCTCTCCTTTTTACCTAAATTCTCAGAAATGAAACAAGAACATGCATTGTCAACTCTGTCACAAGCAACAGGATGTGTTCAAGCCTTGTCTGTAAAGCACAGGGAGGCAGAAGGCAGCACACGCCAAGGGTTCAGGTCATGGTCTCTGGGATCAGACAGCCCAGTCTCCAATCCTTTCTGTCTGCTGCGGACTAGCTGAGTGAACTCAGGTAGGTGCCTTGCTTCTTGGTACCTATTTTTGCTTTTGAAAACAATGATGAAAATAGTAATACTGATCCTACCTAATTCTGCTTTTATAAGGATCAAATAAAATATATGTTAAGTATTTACCTACTCCATAGCAAGTAGTTTAAAAATTTCAGATGCTGCTGTTATCACAAGGAATGTGGGCAGGCTGATGGCAGGGCCCAGAATAGGACAGGGAGGTCTCTGCTGGATAGCTAAAGGTGCTCAGGGAAGAGACACCGCCAAACCCCAAAGTGTGAAGGAAGTACCAGGAACGAGCATTATGAAGATCACTTATATTGTCAGGTATTGGGGGTGGGAGGAGAGACGAAGTAGGTTTCAAGCTCAGGTTCAATGCCAGAGAAATGGTGTCAGACCCCTGGGGCTGTGGGATGCTGGTTATGAGGCTCAGCCTTAGCAGTTCTCAGTCTAGCCTTCGTACAAGAATCACTTGCGAACTTTGAAAAAAATGCTGAGACTCAGACTCCAACCAGCCGAAAGAGTCTAAGCTCTCCAGTGATTCTATTGAGCACCCAGTTTGGAGAACCACTGCTCTAGGCAAGCACTCTCAAACTTAAATAGACAAACAGATTACCCAGGGATCTTGTTAAATTCTGACTCAGTATGTCTGGGATGGGGCCCAACATTCTGCATTTCCAACAAGTTACTGGGTGATGCTAACTCCCACTGGTCCACAGATCACACATTGAACAGCAAGGGCTTAGAACAGCGTTTTTGTTTTGTTTTTTTTCTTTATTTATACATGTATTTTATTATTCTTCATTACATTATTTCCCCCTACCCCCCAGTGGTAAGACAGAATTTATTTACAGAAAAGAATACAAGAAACACTAAAGCTCCTGGTAGAGGGAGAGAATTCTAGTGGGGAGAGAGAAGCTCTCTCCATTTCTCTCCCAGTTTTTCCCCATCTCCTCCTTTAGGCCTTTAGTCTCAGGGTATACAGAGGTGTATGGGTTCCTTGGCCAGGAAACGAATGAATACAGTCCCTTCCTCCAGGGGCAAGTTGAATTAATGTATCAATGAATGGATACAGTCCATTCATGGAATTGAAGCCTAGGAAATTCACTAGAAATTGACCTAGGCATAGGAGATGGGGGTTCCACATTTAGTCCTAAGTGTGAAGTGAAGGAAACACCAAGGCACAGGTGTCTCCTCAGCAGTTGTCCAGCCTTTTTGGCAATTGGAGCCTCTGATGGAGGTTGAATGTCCCCCTCCTTGCCTGTCATCCAGCCTGCTGGCTCTTCAGCTGGCTGCTGCACCACCGACACTGCCAAGGAGGAGGCAGCAGGTCCGCCAGCCCCATTGAGCTGGCTAGGGCGCCAAATGTCCTGCACCAATTCTCCCTCTCTGAGTAGAAACTCCAACTGCTGTTAGGGAAAAGGGGCGAAGACTCGATCTAACTGCTTCCTGCTGAATCGGGTGATGATAGAAGGGGGCAGTTAGGGTTTCTCCAGAGGGAGAATGATACAGGGGTTCATAGACTGGAACCATCTTTATTGCATGTGGCTTGATGACATTTCTGGAAAACATATGGTTTTCTTTTAGCATCATTGAATAAGTGCTTCTGACCTGACGCTGTTCTACCTTTGCCTACTAAGAACAGCATTTTTCAAAGTCTGCTTCCTCAAGCCAGCAGACCAGCAGCGGCAGCATCACTTGAGAACTTGTTAGAAATTGAAATTCTTGGGCTTCACCCAGAAATACTGGATCAGAAACTCCAAGGATGGATCCTAGAAATCTGTGACATGGCCTCTCAGGCTTGGAAACCACAGAGCATTAGCTTACTCGTGTGGCTTGTTTTTGTGGACCAGAAGAACTTCCCAGCGGGGTTGGTCCAGCCGAAAGGTTCAAGGTCTAAGTGGAGAGCAGAGGCCTCGGAATAAGGCCACCTACATGTCCATATGCTGCAGCCCTCTTCCTCTGTCCACGTGATACAGCTTCTGACTCAGACCCCGCAGAGACCTTGGCCTCTCTCACTTCTTCCTGTTCCTCCCTCTTCTCCCAGTTCCTTCATCCACAGCATCCACGTCCTGCTCTCCTCCAGGAGTTGGCATCACCTCTATCAGGAAGCCTCTACTGTGGGACACTCCTGACTCCATGGCCATTGGCCCACACAGGACTCCTAGCTCCTTTGTGGGACCCAACCCCATGGACACAGACTGCTTCCCCTGACTGGGCTGCCTTTGTGTTCCCAACAGCTCTTGCAGCTAAGGCCCTAGGGTCATGACGTCAGTTGCCCTCTAGGGAGAGTACCATGAACATCTACTACAGTGTCTGGCCTCCATAAGAATTCAATGAATGTTTATTGAACAAATAAAAGGGAGGATAAAAAAAGGCAATTGACCACACTTTCCACCTATCCCCTTCTCTTTGGCTTCCCATCCCCAGGGGCCTCCTATGGGCAATCAGGAGAGCAGACTCAGAGTTAAAGGAAAAAGGCTTTTTTCCTTGAAGAGGTCTCATTACTGAGAAGGAAGAAACGTCATGTGGGAGGGGTCTGAGCTTATTAAATTTGCTTCCAATTTTCTTACCACAGTAATTGGATTCTGATTTATGGGATGCATTTGGACTGCACCTGAAACAGGGAACTATTAGCTGAGCATTAGAACAAGTGCTGCCAGGAGGGTGGGTGCTGGGATGAATTGCCCAGAGGTCTTTGCCTAGCAGGCCACTGTGCTGATTGAGTTCCGGGTACGCTGGCGGGGCCAAGGTCAGGCATCATGTAGTAAAGGAAGCCCAGAGAGTGGCCATTTTTCTCTTGGTCCTTCACCCCGTGGAGTCTAAAGTATTTGTGGGAGGCAGGCCAATCTGTCTGGAATGTGGGGTTACAGAGGTGAGGAATGGAAGAATCTAAAACAGACACAGCTTTGAGCTCCCCTTTCCCAGGCTTTACAGGGCATGGGGTGGGCAGTGAGTAATTCCACGCCTAGGGTGGTTCAGAAAGTCAGTTCTGCAACTTCCAAGGGATCCCCCACGCAGTCACGCCTGGGCCCACCCCACCCTCCTGTGCATCTGATGTGATTTTTCACACTCTCAAGATGAAAGCCTGCTGTCGGCCGCCTGCAGACACGTGTGTCTCTGCTGTGACTTGGTCCCCATGTCGCTGGTGTTGGGCCACGTGAGAGGAACAGGGATGAGGAGCACAGCAGCCCTTCAGCACGTCCCCGCTCCTCCCTTGGCTTCATTTTCTCATCTGTGAAATAAGGGTGTAGGGCTAGATAATGTCCAAGTGTTGGTGTCTGTGTGTCACCACACAAATTGTGGATGAGCATGTTCCTCCGTGGGGTCTCATCCCCCCCCCAGTGTCTACACCAGGTGCCACCAGCCCATCTCAGTTGAACAAAACACTGGGCTTGCCTTGGGGCATCCTAATTCTGCCCTCTTAGGCTGACAGTTGTGTTAACTCAATGATAGCCTGCATTTCTAGGTCCTGTGAGGGTACAAGGATGAATAAGATGTGGCCACTTGTATCAGAGGTAGGAGGCATGTGACGTGCCCCCATAATCATTTCAACATAAGTAGGAGATGACTTCTAGCTGGGGCGAGTCAGAGAAGATTTCCCAGAAGAGTCCTGCTATTTAAATATATAAAGCACTAGCTAGGGCTACAAATGGTCCTCATTTTCCAGTGGTCCCACTCCCTACCCTATCACCATATTCTGATGACAACAGTTAGGTTTGCCATTTTCCAAGTGATGCACAAAACTCCTGGCAGACGGAACCATCAAATAGAGACATGCTCCTTGAGGAGGGGGGACATATTTTGATAAAGCAAATATATATTTTTGCTATTGTTTGGCAGCGCCTATTATGGGGTCTTGTGGATTGCAGGGAGCAGGTGGCAGAGTGGCCTGAGCCCCTGGGCCCGTGGGCTGGGAAGGGTTAGAGCTAGGGAAGCCTCACGGGCCTGGCTGTGTCTGACTGTTCCCTGGGCAGACTCTCCCAGCCTTTATCGAGTGCACTAAAAAGTACAGACAGTGCGATGCCCATCACTTGCCTGTAGGGAAAATTCCACACTTTGATGCATCTCACCAGGAAGACATTTTTCCTCTGCTCCTTTTCCTCCTGGGAAATGAAGGGGCAGTGGGCCAGCCTGTGGTCGCCTTCCTTCCTCCTGTATTTACTGGGTTGGAGTGGCTGCCAGAGATCATCATCATTTCTCTCCTTGTACTCGTCACTTAGCAGTCATAGGATAAAAATCTTTACAGCTGGAATGCCTAATCATAAAAAATGTTCGTATTCCCTCCGAGTCAAGGCTATCACACTAGCTCAGCACAGTGTTAGTGATTCCACATCAAGGCCAGGGGATGAGAGGGGGAAACCTATCACAGACACTTAGTTTTTGCAAACGAGTTATCCCCCTCTGAGATATTCTGGTCCCTCCTGTGCACCATTTTCTAGTGCAGGATATAAGCCTGCTGACCGTGGTTCTGAGTATGCTTCACTCTGAAATCTCAGAGTTTCAGGGAACGGCCAGAGGGGTTACAGACCATCGCAGAAGTGGCTCTGCCTCTGCCGCAGAACTGTGCTCCCGGATCTGGGCAGCTGTTTGTGGTGCCACCTGCAGGGTGTCAGGATGTGTTCTTGTCAGGGTGAGAGGAGAAGAAAAGCCACCAGACCTAGGACAGCAAGTGCCTCCGGGTCAGGATTCCTGTCCCTTCCTGGCCCCGTGGTTCTTCGGATACAGAGCTGGCAGCCCCTTTCTGCTGTTCTTTGAGTTTCAGGGAGATTTCTCAAAGGGGCAATTTATCAGCCTTCAAAAGATGACCAGACAACAGCCTTTGCCGATGGGAATTGGCCAGGCAGGCTGCCTTACCTAATTTGTTGTCTCATACCTTGTTACCTAGTGAATTTTCGCCACATTTGACGTTGCATTGTACATTTCGCTTGCTCATGCACTTGCTCATTCACTCAATGCATTTATTGAGCATGTGTCATGTTCTGTTAGGAATGGGTCCCCATTTCCCAGGTGTCCTGGGAGCAGTTCTTCATCTCAAACTCACTGCTGGGTTGCCGAGTGAGCACCAGTGTGAGGCTGCAAAGACTTGAGCAGAGCAGCAACACTAGCCGGTTAACCACATTCAAGGTTGGAGAGGTTAGGGGACTTGTCCGAGGTCACACAGCTAGTCCATGCTTGCTGAAGCTCAAAATTAAATTTTCAAATGCTGCCTTAATTTTTTCTGTCACAAACATAAAACCATTATTATGCTCAAGTTCACTGTGTGAGTGAGAGTGTGTGTGTGTGTGTGTTTGGCTTGTGCTTTGGGGCAAGAAGAGGTGATATATGAAGATTCTGGGTTTCCCAGTTGAGAAGAAGGGTACAGGAGAACCTTTCTAAATGCAGAATACAAATGTCTTCATACAATGCCATGAAGGATATGTTAATCAGTTTGATGAAAATAGTTCAGATTGTATATGAAACCAGCACATTGTACTCCTTGATTGCACTAAGGTACACAGCTATGATTTAATAATAATAATATTTAAAAAGCTTGGCTCGGTGCCTATAGCTCAAGCAGCTAGGGCGCCAGTCACATACACCAGAGCTGGCGGGTTTGAATCCAGCCCGGGCCTGCCAATCCAACTGTGGCATCATATAGCTCATTATTTTTTGAGTATCGAACCAGCTTCGCACAATGACAACTACAACCAAAAAATAGCTGGGCGTTGGGCGGGGCTGTAGTCCCAGCTGCTTGGGAGGCTGAGGCAAGAGAAATTTCACAAAGAGAACACACTCATGTTTCCACATCAAGATGTGCATCAAGAAATAGATTATCTGGCAGCGCCTGTGGCTCATCGAGTGGGCACCGGCCCCATATACCGAAGGTGGCAGGTTCAAATCTGGCCTTGGCCGAACTGCAAAAAATAGCTGGGTGTTGTGGCGGGTACCTGTAGTCCCAGCAACTCAGGAAGCTGAGGCAAAAGAATTGCCTAAGCCTAGGAGTTGGAGGTTGCTGTGAGCTGTGACGCCACAGCACTCTACCCAGGGCAATAAAGTGAGACTCTGTCTCTACAAAAAATTAAAAAAAAAAAAAAAAAGAAAAAGAAAAAGATTATCCGTTTGCCAGAAGCCACCCTGTGCCCTTTCCTAGTCAGAATCCCCTGTGGCTATCCCGTCCTCCAATGCCATAGATTAACATTGCTTGTTTTTGAACTGTATATAAATTATTTACACAGTATTCACTCTTGTGTGTCTGGCTTCCCTCAAAATTATGAATGGGAAATCCAGGCACATTTTATAAGACACAGTTTGTTTATTCTCCTTGCTATATGGTATTCCCTTGTATGAGTAATCCACAATTTATATATCTACCGCTAATGCTTATTTGGGGTTCTAATGAATAGAACTCCTGTGATGAGTCTTATACTTGTCTTTTGGTGAAGGTGCATATGCGTTTCTGAAGGTTTTTTCCGGACTGTCACATATTCATTGAGGTGGGTATAGCTGAGTTCCAGTTGCTCAACGTCTTTGCTGTCACTCACCTGCTATTGTGTGTCTTTTCCATTCTGTCCTCTCTCGAGACCAAGTAGTGACATCTTACTGTGTTTTAAATTTGCGTCTCCCTGCAGATCAGTGAGGCTGTGCACCCTTTCCTGAGTTTCTCAGCCGTGTGGATGCCTACTCAAGGGTTTTGCCCCTTCTGTCCTTGCCCTTTGCCCCAGAATCAAGCACAGAGCCTGGCTCTCAGTCACTCCTCATAATCTGCCTGTCTTCTGGTTGGTTTTTGGCGTATGTTTTTAGGCAGTATGATAACGTAAGGAGGAAAAAAATAAACGGGTTGAGCATGAGAGGCTGCAGGTTCTTGCTAAGATACTGCCTGACGATGCCTTCCGTTCCCTGGTGTCCATTTCTTCACATGCAAGACAAGAAAAGTAAGTCAGAGACGCTTATTAAGGTCACTTCCAACTCTGCTGGTTTGAAAATGCTTCTGCCGG
The DNA here is from genome assembly GCA_963573935.1 of Arctocebus calabarensis. Classification (NCBI taxonomy): domain Eukaryota; kingdom Metazoa; phylum Chordata; class Mammalia; order Primates; family Lorisidae; genus Arctocebus; species Arctocebus calabarensis. Next base: position 77,022 of record CAUYON010186995.1, read on the forward strand.
TAAGAATGTGTGGGATCCAGCTCGGGAACTGAATGGGTTGGAGGTTATTTCCAGAAACATGACACCCTCCTGTTCGGAAGCAGCATCCTCCCCCGAGACCCCTCCTTCCCTCGCACACTCGCCTCCCTAACAGGACTCCAGGGCCTTGCAGAACAGGAGTGCTGTCCTTAGAGCCATCCTTCTTTAGTGTTGCCTTCTCTGTTCCTCACGGGCCTCCCAGACCCCCTCTTGCCTTCCCCCTCAGGGTAGGTCAGCAGACCCTCCCAGTCTGAGATGCACCTGGAGGCTGTTGTGACACGTCTTTTCACTTACCCAAGAACCCTGGATCTGCTAGACACAGCGGCAGCCAAGCTGTTTGCAGCTGTTTGCTTCTGGCGTTGGCACTTCACATGGATGACAGTGTGACTGCAAACAGTGGTGACCTGCTCACATTTTTTCCAGTCTAGAAAAAAGAGCTGGAATGCCTTTAAGCCCCCCAGTGCTTCAAAGAACCACTGGCTCCTGCAATGTACTGAACACATCTCTGCCGTGGGGGAGAAACAGGGTCGGTAGGATTAGCTTGATTCTGGGGCCAGCGCCCCAGAGCAGCCCTGGCCCGGAAGGATAAACCATGCGGGAGCCCTCAGAGCGGGACTGTCATGCCTCATTTTATATCGGCCTTTACAGACTATATTTTCATCTCCTTCCCTTGCTTCCCCGGTAGCCCATTGGGGGAAGGGTCATTGCTGTTCCACAGAGAAAGAAGCTGAGACGCAGGAGAGATAACTGGGCGACCAGGTGGCAGGGCCAAGTCTCCTAGCTCTCTGGGCTTTGAGGTAAAACGCCTTTGCCACTTACTGGCTTGTGTTTGAGTGCGCTACTCAAACACCTCAAAACTCAGTTTCTTCATCTGTATAAGGGGAACAGTACTGGTCCTCAGGGCGAGGTGAAGTAATTCATGCCAAATGCTGAGCGCAGTCCTCAGAATGGCTAGAGCTTTCCTCTAGTAAGCACTCAGTGACCCTTTGTTAGCTGTGGCCATGAGTGGTCAAATTAGTACCAGCGTTGGGTGTGGCATTAACCATCAGGCCTCGTGAACTTTCCACTGCTCTCGGCTGCGGGCCGAAGCAGGTCTGGGAGGCAGGGCAGAGAGGTGGCAGGTACAGTGGAGAGGTCCTGGCTCAGGACCCCACCCTCACCCCTTAGTGGGGGTGCTGTGGCCCACGGGAGTCAGGGCTGAGCTGAGAACTAGGTGGCCCAGGCGGGCAGCAGGGTCTTTAGAGAGCTCCCAGCCTCAGTCTTGGCTCCCGGCGCTGAGTGTTCCACTTGCCTGAATGTCAAACTTACTCTAAAAGCTGGAGAAAAAAATCAGCGATGAGGCAATTGTGATGCCAGGTCTGGTGAAATCTGTATTTGAAAGATACTGGGGAATAGAAGCCAAGGCCGGCAGAGAGAATGATTTAGGGCCGGGGGCCAGGGAATACAAAATTTGTTTGACAGAGACGCAAAGCTCAGGAGAGGAGCCGACAGCTGTGGGGAGTTGCTGTGGGCGTGTGGCAGGCGGTGGGACGGCGCCAGGAGGGCCACGTGAGGCCATTCATGGCTGGAAACCACCCAGGAGAGTGGGGATCGATGGATAAAGGGCTCTGCTGCGGTCCCCTGGGCCAGCTGGCAGCATCAGTGAATGCCCCTGAGGTTATCATTGGTGTCTCCGAGGCCCCCATCTCCTGGCCTGTCTGACCCTCACAGTAACCCTGCAGCTGGCCAGGGCAGGCCTCCTGGCATCTGTCCCCGCACTGCCCCACCCCTCCCTGTCTCTCCCTTTGGATTCATCCTGCAGACGCTGTGTGTACTCCTTGCCCCAGACCTGCACCACTGAGCCTGCCTGTACCACCTTGTGAGACAGCGGGGCCACCTCCTTCACCGCAGGCCAGGTCCCACCACTCACCCTTGCACCCAAGCCCACATCCACGGAGTCTCTTCCTCTCTTGTCCTCATCTGAGATGTCTCTTGGTCCCCGAGCTTGCTGCCCTGCTCCGCAGCTGCCCCCTCCCCTCCTGGGTGACTGCGGCAGCCCCGGAGTCCCCCTTGTTGGCTGTGGTCCTGCTCTTACACCTGCTCCAAGAAGTTTCTGAGTGCAAGTGCCTGGCCCCTCTTCTGAAACTCACCCCATCTCCCAGCCACACCCTGAAGACAGGCCCCCTGCCAAGCCATGGCTTGTGCCCGACTGGGCTGTGGGGCTCACACTTCTCCATCTGTGCTGCCCTCTCTGCTCGGGGTGCTCTTTGCCCCTCAGCAGTCTGGGTGGAGGGTCCCCTCTCTGGGAAGACATCTCACCCCCAGGACTGAGTTTGGTGGCTCCTCCTACAACCAAGCTCACCTCTAAGTTGAGCCGCCTGGGGCAAGGATGTTGACTGTCTCTGCCTCTCCCGAGCCTAGCCCAGGGCCTGGCATCACAATCAGCCAAGTGAAAGAGGTCCAAAGAGCTGCTCATCGGATCGATTCTCAAACTGCTGAAAGCATCGGGGTTTGGAAGTGAAGGTGCAGGAGGGGGAATGAATCCTCAGAACAGAGGGAGGAAACCAAACCATGGGAAATTTAAAACCATCTTCCCTCAACAAAGAATTCTCCATGTTCACACATAAATCTGGTGCCATAATTGGCAAGCACTTATTGATCACACCATTTCCCTGATGTGTCGTAGGCACCTTATGTAAGTTCTCTCATGACACCTCACAGCTGTGCTATGCTCCAGTTTTAGAGATGAAGAAACTGCCTGCAGTGGGTTGAGAAACTTGTCTGTAGGAATATAAAGAAGTAGCAAGGTACCCTCTGTTCACAAGAAGGCAGTGGCCTGCCTGGGAAGATGGGGGCATGGCTGTGTGGGAAGGGGAGTGACACAGGTGGCCCATAGGGCAGGCAGTGGAGGAAGTGACTTCAGCTAAACACTGCTCAGCAATTTCAGTTTACGCAGCCAGAGAAGGGAGGTGGCTGCCTCCCCCCAGACTGTGGAGGCATGTGGAGATCAGGGCCCAGCTGAGGAGGGCAGTGGGCTGGCTGAGCAGAGTGAGGCCCCTGCAAGGGAATGGGGGTCCCGAGGCTAGAGATGCTCATAGGGGACGGCCTTGGGATGCCAACCATGGTGTAACTGCAGGTAGCTTCTGAGGCTGGGGGAGAGGGCCACACAAGTGAAGCAGCGTGGAGGGCAGATTGCTGAGGAAAGGTGGGAGGAATGAGCAGGAAGGCAGGATCTGCTGGCGGAATAGTCGGAAAGCTGTGGCAGGATGGCAGACAGGCACAGGTCAGGCTTGAGGGGTAGCAATGCAAGTGACAGGAGGTGATGGAAGTAGATTGACTCGGATGGCTTGACTGCAGGAAGGTGTGGACAGCCTTTGCTTCTTATCTATCCCCCCCACCTTCCAGAGTAGCGTGCTGGTGTGAGCCCCCTGGAGAAGAGGCGGTAGACACTTGGCCTCAAATGGACCATTCCTGGGTCCTGTGTGCTGGGGCGGGCACAGCCCTGGAGTCACTGATCTGGAGTCTGTAGGTCTTGCTGCTTCAGTGTGAGGAAGCTGTCCCCCTTTAGGTAAAACGAGAGAGTGACTCTTCTCTGACCTGTGAGCTGGGAAGTCTGAGAAATATCATGAAATAGGTCAGGGTATATCTAGGTGGAAACATCATTCTTTAGCAGGTAAGGGACAGCCCATCTTCGTAGAACCTTCCAGCACGTATCCTTCAAGACAGAAAACAGAGAAGGGCCAACATGGAATGATGGTTTGAGAAACAGTGAGTCCAGACGATCAGCAAAGGGCTTTCTGATGGAGCGTAGGGGAGCACAGACGGGGAGCCAGGCTGTCGGGTTTACTCCCAGGCTCTGCTGCTCACTGCTGGCACCTTCAGAGTGAGGAGGAATCATGGTCCCTACCCTAGAATGTTACGTAAAGCTCTGGGAAGACATAGGATTCAATAAGCACTATATATTATTGCCGATGTGTAATGTGATTCAAGCAGAGCTAAAATGAGACATGAAAAAGCTCTACTCCCAGACACTGAAGAATCCTTTTCAGGAAACATTTCAAAATAAGCCTTGGTCCACCTCCACACTTTCTGGTCCCAGCTAGGCTCTGCATTCGCCTTTTGAGAACTTTTTTTTTGGCTTGTGTGCATGCACACACAACACATGCACAGACACATAGCTACCTTCTGGGTGGTGCCTGGAGCCAGCTGACACAAGTGCTGGCAGGGTCCTAAGAGAAATCTGTTTGCAGCCTTGCTACTGGTATTCCTGGAGAGAAGGACCTGCCACTTCTCCCATAGTCCACGATTCCACCTCAGCCATCCACTTACTTTGGAGGGGCTGGTGGACGTAAGAGACCAAAATTAGTTATCTGGAAAGAGAAAAGGACCCTGGTACACAGTGCAGCAATGGTCATTTCTAGAAGGTCTCTAAATGTGACCAGAGGAGTCTGTATTCTCTAAGTCAGGGTCTTTGGAGCCTGATTGCAGGAGTCAACACTGGCAGCAGAAATGCCCAGAGACATCAAATTGGGACCAGCGATTGCAAAACCTATAGCACCAGGAGCCCAGTTGGCTTTGCTGGTTCCAGAACAAAGACTGGACAGTAGGGTGTCAGACAAAGCTCGTCGTAATTTAGTGGAATAAACCCTGAACAGCACCTTCTCTTGCCTTTGCTAAATTAGTGTAGGTCTGATCCATGGATTTGGGGGAGAGGAGGGGCAATGAGGGCGATTCGCTTAAAGTCAAAGTTTACAATTTAAAGGACCATCGATTATCCTGAGATTGTGGACTTTTCTGATGCTCAGATACCTTATCTTTCATGAACTGATGGTGAAGGCAGATGATGGGACTTTGAAATTATATTTTTTTCCTGCAAAACAGAATGCTGTATATCTAATAATGGTCTCTATAATGTTTTTATTTTATTTTACTCATACAGAAGACCCACCACCTGAACAGTAATGTTGAAATTTTAAGCAGGATTATGTGCAAATTAAAGTTCAGTGACAATTTAGGACAATGATGTGCAATAGAAAGAGATGTAAAATGTTCTAGTAGTCACATTAAAGTAGAAGAAATAAGTGAAATCAATTTTAGTAATATATTTTATTGGCTCCTATGTATCCAAATGCCATCATTTTGACATATGATCAAAATACAAAAATACAGTAGAACCTCTGTAAGGTGACCACCCAAAGGACTGTAACAAATAAGTTGCCATACGGAGTGGTCTGCATCCATCCACGGGGTGCGTGTCTGGTCTATGAAATTAGGTCCACTTAAGGATGTAGTCAATGTAGGGAGGTGGTCAGCTATAGAGGAGGCTCTACTATTCTTCTATTTTACATTCTTTTCATATTAAGTTTTTAAAAAATCTTATGTGTATTTCACATTTTCAGCCTGTCCCCATTCAGACACATTTCAGACAGTCAACCGAATGAGGCTGGTGGCTACCCCTCCTGGGTAAAGCATATCTGGGAGAAGAGTGTGTCTGGGTCATAGTCTGTCATAGGATCCCAGTGTCCGCCCTCACTCCAGGAAGCATCGTTCATTATTCCTGTGACTTCAGTGAACAGGAAGTACATCCCAGCCTTTTAAACATAGTTGACTATTTCCAGTGTAATAGACAAAGCTTAAGAGCTTTCCACAGACCCTAGATGCTCTCCCAGGACACACTTAGCCCAGGCTTCCTTCTCCCTGCAGTGGCTCTATACTTCAGCTTCCTGACTCTTCTTCAGTTTGGGAGGCTTATTTGGTCTCTCTTTGCTTCATTACTGAGCTTGCCTTCACTCGGCTCCCTGCTTTGCAGCTCACCATGCCAGTGAGACCCACAGCTTGGCAAAGGGCATCTTCCCATTTGGCTTTGACCTCATGGAAGCCACCTCGCCTGCCTCTTCCCTAACCTTGTCTCTCCACCCATCCTTCACACATTTATTGTGTGTCTAGAAGGTTTCATCACCATGCTGAGGGTACAACTGCAAATAAGTCCTTGCCTTCATGGCAGCCACTGCCAGTAAAGGAGACAGAAAAGTAATTTCACAGCAATTGGTAATAAATTACAGTGATGAGAATGAACACAGGGTTGTAGAGAGTCATGTTGGAAGAGCCTCAGGGGACTGGAGCTGCCCAGGGGAAGTAACTTCCAAACCAAGATTAGAAGAGGAAAAACCTAGCCACGTCTTGGAAGAGTGGAGAGTGAATTTGAGGCACATGGGTGGGAGAAGGGGTCTGCAGGGTCCAAGGGAACAAAGAGCAGATGAAGCAGAACGTGGCTGGGACTTCAAGGGTGTAGAAGGTAGACGTGCCAGGTCACTAGGAGTTTCAATTCTATTTTGTGAGCTGTTGGGAAGCATGGAAATATATTAAAGATGCAATTTTGGAAAGATCTTTCTAGCCGCGGCATGTGGGGTAGCTTGGAAAGGGACAAAGCCAGCAAGGAAGTTGTGCAATAATCCAGAAGAGACAAGAAGGCAATGCGGAGAAACAGCCAGATGGAGAGATGAAGAAGACAAATGGGCAAGGCTAGGTTTAATTAGATCGGGCGTGGGGTGGAGAGAGGCAGAGTTCAAGAGTATCTCTCGGGTTTTGGCATATGGTGGAAGGTGAGTTGGGGAACTCAGAGGGGCCTGCAGGATTGGCTGAGATGTGGGAGGCAAAAGGTGGATGAAGAGGTCATCTTATGGGGACATCACCATGAAGATGTTCCATAGGATTAGGGTTAGGATTGGGGTTGTTAACAATCAGATAGGAAATAGAAGCCTTGGAGGCAAGTGATCCAAAGAGAAGAGGAAGGTCTAGAGGAGAATTTTTCAGGAAGGAAAAGGAATGCTAAGAGGAAACAGCCTACAAAGAAGGTAGCCAGGCTAGGGTCGCCTCACCAAGGGGAGAGCACTGAGCACTTAATAAAATGTGGGACTCTCATGAGAAGAGATGACTGAAGTGTTTCTATTAGGTCTGGCAACATAAACAAGTAATAGGGGCTTGGATGAGAGTCTTTGAGGGAAGAGGGTGGTAGAAGGACACTTAAGGCAGAGGTCATCAGTAACTCTGTGTGGACAGGGGCCAAGGTGCCTCTGCACTGTCTGATGGGCCCCCCAGCCTGGGTGCCTTAAAGAAACAAAACAAGCTCAAGAGCGAAGAACAAGAAGTTATCAGCTCTGCCATCAGAGAGTGACTTTGGGCAGGTCAATTCACTGTTCTGGGCCTCACTTTCCTCATCTGTAAAAGAGGAAGAAGCTAGAGCCAATGTTTTCTAAACCAGTGTTCCACAGAGTTCTTTTTTGGTGGGACATTATGTGGTATACTTTACTACATACATCAGCCCAGTAAATATTTGAGTTGCCATTATTTGTGAAGGATTATGTGCTAGCAAAAGTTAAAAAGTGCAAGGATAGGGTGGGGACAGATTTAGAGGTTGAAGTTTTGGTAAACACTAGGCTGGCAGAACTCTCCCAAAGCTTTACCATGTGGATGGGAATTGGTGAACGGCCAACAAAAGATAACCCAGTATTTAACCAGTATTTCTCAATTGCCAGTCACTTGACCCTTCCTGTACACTTTATTCACCAAGCGTGCAAAGACATCTCCTGGAAGTACTGTCCGTGGCTCACAGTGCAGGCATGACCTAGCTAGGTCATCTTCATAGCCCCTTCTAGTCTTATAATGCAGCACCCTGATGTTTGTTTTGCAGCCAGAGAAAGAAATTTCAGCTGCTGGTGGCTCAAAAATAGAGAGAGAGACTGAGTGTTCAGGTGGGTTCAGACAATATAGCCTCTTACATAATAGGGTTCTCCTCCCTAGTTAGCTTCCAAGCTTTTTAGGAAAGATTCTGTGGGGTGTTGTTTTGTTTTGTTTTGTTTTTTATTTTGGGACAGTTTCTCTCTGGTGCCCTGAGTAGAGTGCTGTGGCATCAAAACTCAGCAACCTCAAGCTCTTGGGCTCCAGTGATCCTCTTGCTTCAGTTTTTCTACTTTTAGTAGAGACACGGTCTCCCTCTTGCCCAGGCTGGTCTTGAACTCCTGAACTCAAGCAATTCATCCACCCTGGCCTCCCAGAGTGATAGGATTATAGGCGTGAGCCACCATGCCTGGCCCAAGGGGTACTCTTAGATTGCCAGGAGAATGCACTTGCAGAGTGAATTTCTCAGATCACCATTCTTATCAACAGCCTGCAACTAATTAGATAGTGGAAATGCCCCAGACTTGTTGAGGTACAAGTTTTCTTAGAAATTCTACACTACTGAGAGCAGAAGGCAAAGAAAACTGGGTGGGTCCACTGAAAAGCAAGAAGTGAACTGCAGACCCTAAGCTTGCCTGGCAGAGAGTTTCAGCCGAGAGTCTGGTGGCGGTACAAGGGAAAGGTTGGCCGAAGTAGGCGCATCCTGAGACCACGTCCCCAGCTAAATGGTCTGTGCTCGTAGAATGGAGGGATGTCTGTGATAATATCTAAGGCAACCTTTTGTAACTGGACTTCAACAAGACAATTAAGCCCTCAAGCCCTCGGTATCCATTTTATGAAATGAATCAACTCTCTTCTGTGCACGTGGAAGGGTACTGGTTATGAACTACCCCTGGAAGTAGTGAGCAAATAGTCACTCAAATAATTTTCTATGTATTGTGGCTCATATGAAGAGCCCCTGAAGGAGCTGAATCTGTAACACATGGAACAACCCCAAAAGGCACTACTGTGGATCTCCCGTCTGGATGGGGGCCCCCAAGGCGCCCATGCCTAGCATCGTGAGTGGAATGTAGGTGGCAAGCATGATGTAAGGGCCTGTGACTCCGGGAGCACTGTGGGGATCGAGGGGTCATGATGTACTTGCAGAGCACAGGGTGCCTGTGTTATCTATTACTGTGTAACAAGTTACCCCAAAACTTAGTGGCTTAAAGCAACATTTATCATCTCACCCTTCTGCGAGTGAGGAATCTTGGCCTGTCTTAGGTGGGTATTCTACTGTAGGGTCCCTCACAGGCATCAATCAAAGTCACTCAGGGCTGTAGTCATCTCAGGGCTTGGTTCACATGGTTTCTCAGGATGCGGTTCCTTATGGGCTGTTGGCCAAGGCCATGCCCATTCCTTGACCTCTAGGACTCCCCTATATGGCAGATTGCTTCATGGAAAAAGAAAGCCAGGCAGACAGGAGTCACAGTCTTGTGATCTAATCATAAAGGGACAATCCATCACCCTAGCTGTATTCTGTTTCTTAAAGCAAGCCACCAGGCTGAGCCCACACTCAGGAGAAGGAGCTTATGGGGCCAACTCTGGAAGCTCCTACCACAGTGGCCAGCTAGGTCCCTGAGCAGTTCACCTCTTTGCTTTGGCCCACTTATTCCCTTGTAAGTCCATCGTAATTAATAACATATCCAGCAATTCAAAGGTGGCAGCATAATGGAACAGCAGATCTCACTGTTAAGAGATGTAGGATTTCCATAACACCAAGGAAGAATGGCTGTTGAGGCAGGAAGTAAGAGCAGGGTATGTTTATGTGGATGAACAAATTAATCTACATGTGAAACCCCAGCGAAATTGACATGAAATAATAATTTCATGCCTTAACCGTGTATCAGTGTTGCCCATGAAATGAAATTAAAAGGAATTTCTGATTTTACAGTTGTCATTCTTTTTAGACTGCTTCCGTTTTCCTCTTCTGAAGAGTAGAGTTTGAACCCAGGGGGCTGCCACAGATTTGGCCTCTTACACTTTTTTGTTCATCTTCCTTTTCCTCATAGCTGAGAGTAGGCTCCCTTACATAGACCTAAACAGTTGATATATTAGATGTTCTCAGTTCTAACAACTAAATCTGTGATTCTAAAAGCCAGGAGAAAGTTCACTGCCCTTGGTTCTGAGAGAACCAACATTCTGGAAAGGTCTCTGGCCAAGAGCTCGTCTCTGCTTGCTCTTCTTCCTTGTGGACATCGGCTTTGAGTTGGGGCTAGTGATGAGGACAGGAGGGAATGAGAAGGTGTCGTCCATGAAGCTTGCTCCAGACTAACACTGGTGACAAGTGAGTGACAGAGATGGACCTACCCCACATGCACCCAGGATCCACAGACTGTCATTCCCTTGAGGGTAAGAGCGAGTTCTCTCCCAGGAAGGCAGTCCCACTCGCACTTTCATGTCTTGTGCCTGTGTTTCCATTTGCCTTTCTGGCCCTAGAGTTTAGGAAAATGGAGTATGTGAGGTCAGATAGTTAAGTTTTCAAACTCGTTCTAGAACGAGTGCTACAAACCTCATTGCTGACTATCACTAAAGTCACCTTTGAGTTTCTTCCTTTGGGAGGCTCTGCATGGACACCAGAACCCTTCAAAGCAATTTTGTAACTCTTTTTCTAGAATGCTCATCAGAATTGTCATTGTATGAGGGTTGACAATTAAGTTCGCAAACCCATCCTAGAAGAAGTGCTATATACCTCACTGCTGAAGATCAGATGACCACTGAGAGTTCACGAATACGATCTTGTATGGAGACAGTAATTCATTCATTTTCTGTGCTTCAGTTGACCTCTGCAGTGTGCATTGGAAGAACAGGAGTTGGAAGGAAATCTTAATTTCTATTTAGGTCAAAAGTGCTTTCTGTTTAGCAATACATGTTCATGAACTGTCCCACCCAGGGTCCTAGTGAAGTCACATCTCCACTGACTCTCCTGGGCTCCAGTGGGAGCCATTGTCAATTATGTTCCTGGCAGCTCAGCCAGTAATTCCCCAGCTTCACGTGACCACCCGGGAGCAGCAGCCTGTCCTTCCCTCCTGGGCAGGTCACTACAACTGCTGGTTTCTGGAACTTGGCAGAAACTTCCTGTGTACCCAAGTGTTATCCGAGTGTGGGCACTTGGGTTCCCACCGCATACCAGACCACGAGATAGACCTAAGTGACAGCTGGAATGGTCCTGGCATGGAGGTATTAATATAGCCTGTGACAAAGATGCTGGAGTCTGGCAGGCCTGGGTTCAATCCCCTCTGCTAGCTGGAGTGAGCTCCTTAGCCTCTGTGCCTGTCCCTTCGTTAGTGAACCATAGCCACCTCATAGGGCTGTTGTGACAATTAATATGGGGGTGCTTTGTGCAATGCCTACCAGCAAGGCTTCAACAGTAGTGTTTTAACACCCTCCCATGAGTGGGTATCACCAATACTGTGAACCAGGGAATTGAGGCTCAGCCTGAGCGGTCCACCCCAGGCCTCTTTGATATCTGTTATGTCAGGTAACTCTTCCCTGTTCTCTAACTGCCCTCGGTCTTCCCTTCTGGGACTCCAGAGCCTCCCTTCAAGACCCAGAGTGGCTTACTTTGATGTCCACATTTTAGTAATGATAGTTACACCCTAGTTTTACACTTGAGAATGAAATCCCCTGAATGTTTATAATCGATGACCAAGTCTTGTCTCCCATGAAGGCGGTGAGGAGGAAGACCGCATGTCTGGGAATCCCAGGGGTTGGTCCCTGCTCTGGCCAACCAGCACGGAACTGCCAGGAGCCCTGATTGCTCATCAGTGACAATCACCACACCCCTTCACAGGCTGCTGCCAGACTGAATAAGCTCGTGGGATAAGATAAAAGGCATGTGGGCACCATGATGGCATTGTGGTGAATGATAGCCATTGTCACTGAGCATTTTCTGATGGGGCCATGCTGTCACATATTCAGGGATAGGGAGAGTAGGTTGGAGGCAGTGACTCAGGAGAGGGAAGGTTCTACTCCTCGCCAGGCCCTGGGTCAGAGGCTCAGCTCACCTCCCAGGCAGCATCTTTGGCTAGTGTGTGGCACCAAATGCTGGAGAGATTGGTAGCCCAGGAAGCACCCAGCAGCTCCTGTCTTAACTGGGGAAATAGAGTCTTCATTGACTCATTCTTAAAAAAAAGAAAGAGAAAGAAATGTCACAGCACATCTCAGATCATGAGTGGCCTGGCTGGCAGCCCTGCAGACCCTGGGAGTCTGGTTGCACACACAGCCAGGGACCCGCCTGCCTCCTGGCTCTGGAGACTTGTTTGGTATCCCCCACCCCCACAGCGATCTTTCCTACTCACTGACTCTTCTTTCCAGTAAAACCCAGAATCTTTACTAAATCATTAACGTGCTTTCTCATCAGTCTGCTGGCGCCAGAGCTCTGTGTTGGCCGGCGTGTGCATTCCCTTGCACCCCTAATAGAGCTTGCTGTCTGATTAATCCTTTAGACCCCTCCCACAGAAAGCCCGCTGACTGGGCCAGCTCTCCTCGAGCTTCCAACCCTCAGGGTCTCTCTCTCTCTCTCTCTCTCTCTCTCTCAGCCCCCTGGCCAGCCTTATACACCGTGACTCATGCACAGAGTTCAGAGGTACGGGCATCTGCTGGCTTGAATCCAGTTGGGTTCACAGCGGTGCTGGGGACAAGCACCAAGGAGGAGTCAGGGAATCTGGGTGTCATCAACTCTGTCATTCATCAGATGTGTGACCCCTACCAAGATCCTGAACCTCAGTTTACCTCATTTCTAGACTGCGTGTGCTCGAGGCTGTTGTGAGGGTCAGATGAGGCAAGGGTGGGCCGTGAGTAGGAGTGGCAGGAATGTCCTATGATGCCCTGTGAGCCTGTGAGGTGGCAGACTTCACCCGCCGCTGCCCCACCGGTCTGTGCTTGCTGCATGGGGCACCCTCGGGATTCCTGCCCAGTCTCAGGAGGGCCCCTGTCCTTTCCCCTGCAGGCAGAGGAGGCGGCTCAGAGGCCAGGAGCAGTGCTGCCCGGGCTCCAACTGACTCCTGCTGTGTCAGCACAGCCAGGAGGCTCAGGAGGCGGAACTGGGTCGTCCCCACTGCCCCTTCCTTTTCTAAACCACAGGCTTGGGATCCAGTCAGAATACACTGGAAGGTAAACGGAGGGTGGCTCAGTCATTCTGTATTTGTGACAACAATTGTAGCTGCCATTTACTCAGTACCTACTAAACACCAGACACTTTGCATATGTTATCTGCAGTCTTCACGACAAGAATTCACAGCTATCCACATTTTACAGGTGACAGTATTGAGGCTCTGAGAAGGGAATGACAGGCCCAAGGGCACACAGCCAGTTCTCGGAACATCCTGATTGAAGCCCAGGCCTTGGCATCCAGGTTCCTTTCCTTGACACTGATGCCGTCCTCTCTGATCTCTCCTCCTCTTGCCTCCCGTGCCCCTAACCCATGGAAGGACAGGATAGAACCACTCACCAGAGATGTCTTTCCAGCGCATGCAGCCTCTGTGTTCACCCAACAGGCAGCATGGTCTGCAGATTTGCACTGATGTTAAAAATAATAGTAGTTTCTATTTCTCCAGCATCTGTCATTACCTAACACAGTAATAGTCCAGTAGATGAATTATCTCTGTTTTCCAGATGAAGAAACTGAGTTTTGGAAATAGTAAAGTTGAATGCCCAGTGGCATAGTTGGGTCTCAGCTGCACAATGGTCCTTGTGACATTCTTTTCAAATTAACCATGCTTACTGAACATGGGCAGTGATCAGAGCTTCCAGCTGCTGCTGCTGTGGGAGCCGTCAGCCCACTTCATTTTTTTAATTTTTTAATTTTTTATTTTATTTTTATTTTTTGAGACAGAGCCTCAAGCTGTCACCCTGGATAGAGTGCTGTAACATCACAGCTCACAGCAACCTCCAATTCCTGGGCTCAAGTGAGTCTCCCGCCTCAGCCTCCCAAGTAGCTGGGTCTACAGGCCCCCGCCACAACACCCGGCCATTTTTTGGTTGCAGCCATCATTGTTGTTTGGCGGGCCCCGGCTGGATTCAAACCCACCAGCTCAGGAGTACGTGGCTGGCAGCCTTAGCCCGTTGAGCCACAGGCACTAAGCCAGCCTATCCCATTTTACAGATGAACAGGCAGCATCCTATGAGCAGGGTGGTTTGCTGAAGGTCCCACAACTGGTCTGTCACGTCCTGACCCTAAGTCAGGACCCTGTGAACTACCTCACTTAGTCCAAAGGTCCAGCTCAGTGCTCGCCAGGTTTCTATGCCCTGTCTGTCCCTGCCTCACCCATGAAACCTGTACCTCCTTCTCCACTCCAGGCAGGGTTACACCTCTGCCTGCTGTGTGTACACGCTTCTGTATCATGCACCAACACACTTGCCATCCTAGCTGGTACCTTCAAGGCATGGAAAGTGGCTTCGTCCCCTAAAGTTCTCTAAGGAGTAACAACTCGCAGTACCATCCTCCCTCCCCAACTTGCCCCTGAATAACTTACATCACAAAAGCTGGATTTGGGGGTTCTTCTGCATCCCAGCATGTGGAAGGGGAAGCCGTATCCAACACAGTGCCCAGGGCCTGACCCCTAGAGGGGATTTAAGGATATCCTCTCCCCATGGCAGGGACCATCACAGCCAAGAAACACTTGGCTCATTGGACACACCCTCTTCCTGGCAGTGTTCTCCAAAGTGGCCACTTAGCTCAGGCTCTCTGTTTTGCCCCCTGTCTCTGTTGGAGAGAACAGAAAACCCTTCTCAACTGTCTGACTTGTGACTTTCCTTTAGAGGGACAAATGGTCCCCTGTTCCCTGGCGTCCACCTGCTCCTCTTGGTGCTGACTGTACTGGCTGCCTCCCCCTCTGCTAGGGCCTCTCTAAGCACCTCCACACTCTCACCAACCAGGCCTTCCCATCACCATTGCAACTGGCTGCCAGCCCTCCTTTCTCCTCTCTGCTCCCTAATCAAGTCAGGGCTGTGTCCAATGATAGGCAAGTCCAAGTAACTCACTGGGGGCCATTTCAAGACGTTTTCCTTCTCTTTTTATAATGGTTATCTAATGTACAACAAATCAGTCCTGATTTAACTTTGTGGCTTAAAACAACAAGAACCATTGATTGCCTTCACTGTGTCTGTGGGTCAATAATAGCGAACGTCTTGGCTGGGCAGGAGGTTCTGGCATATCGTCTCATTGAGCTGTACTCTGAAGTGCCCTAGCTGCTGTCATCAGATGGCTTGACTAGACCTGGTGGGCCCACCTCCATGGTGACTCTCCCCTGTGGCTGGTAAGTTGGTGCCAGTGTGAGCAGGTGGCCCTAGTTCCTCTCCGCAGGGCTGCTTGAGCATCCTCACAGCATGGTGGCTGGCTTTCCCCCAGCCAGTTCTATTGCTCATATTAACTACCCTGGTTCAGTGAAGGAGGGTACCCCTGAAGGGCATAAAAACCAGTAGATGAGAGCCATTGGGAGCCATCTGGGAGGCTTACTGCCACACCTCAGAAAACTAGAGAAGGTCACATCTTCAGCTGATCTAGGCATGGACTTCCTGATTTTCCTTCTTTCTCCATAAATGAGCATCAGGTAGATTTAAATCCTGTTCTAGTGATGTAGAGATGAACAAGGCCATAGGTCCCTCCCCTTGATGAACTCACAGTCAACTGAGAGAGACAGTCTCATCATGAAAAGTGTCTATGCAGGCTTGGCGCCTGTGGCTCAGAGGGCTAAGGCGCCAGCCACGTACACCTGAGCTGGTGGGTTCGAATCCAGCCTGGGCCTCCCAAACAACAATGACGGCTACAACCAAAAAATGGCCGAGTGTTGTGGGGGGCACCTGTAGTCCCAGCTACTTGGGAGGTGGAGGCAGGAGACTCACTTGAGCCCAGGAATTGGAGGGTGCTGTGAGCTGTGATGCCACAGCACTCTATCCAGGGTGACAGCTTGAGGCTCTGTCTCAAA